>OX422210.1:736866012-737116012 GCA_949130495.1 Sambucus nigra | reverse complement strand
TATGGGAGCCCTAGTCATGCCGTGAAAACAAGGCGAGAGTTGAGGGAAAGCTGGTTACGAGTGCGACGGTTGCAATGTTTTTGCAAATGTGCATGGAGAAGAGGGTGTATGGGAGCCCTAGTCAATTGGCCTTCTTAGTCATCCGAGATAGAGGGATGCGAAAGATTATATTTGATAAGTACGAGGGTGGGGAAGTTATGAGGCATGTCATATTGATGAAATAGATTGAACGTCATGGGATAAAGATGATAATCCAAGCTTATATGTGCTGAGAGAGCCAACACACACTATGGGATAAGAGTCGGTGGGAAGTTGTTCAAAAGTTATCTCTTGATATGGGAGACCTAACTGTTATGAAGAAGTAACGCAAGGTGCTACTTGACTAAGTCTTGAGAGTGACTTACGCGTTACTAAAATGTTGATTCTTATAAAGTGACCAACCCTAAAAGTATGCCAATTACAAAGACTACACAGATTGTAAAGTATAACATACCCGAAGAGAAAGGGGAATAAAGTACCACTTGAGGAAATATGACGTAAGTGGGAAACGACATTGAGGAAGAGACATAGTGAGATGGTCTCCAGACGCACCACTAATTGATAGAGAAAGATGGCCTCGAAATGAGCATCTGGAAATTGGGTAGTGAACCTACGTTTCCATTGATGAAATGAGTAAGCGGACTTATAATTTATGGATGGGCTGTGAACATGGTAATTAAGTCAACATTTCGTTGGGATAGCGGAATGGATTGACCGGGATGGACTAATATGTTGTTTAAAAGGAAGAGAGCACAAGTACAAGGTGCCGCTCTATATTGTTGTGAATCAGGATGAAATCCTAAAATCCCACCCCGTGAGAGATGGTTAGGGAGGAATGGAGATGAAGTATTATTTTGGGTATATTGTGTCACCTATGACTCCATGGTTGTGAGAAGGAAGATACTACGCCCCAACGATAGTGGAATTTTGGTAGAACCCACTCATCAATTCATAGGTTAAATGTATACCTATATGAGCATAATTATAGGTAGTGTGAGTGTTCCTACGTGGAATGTAAATGAGGATTAGGTTCGTGGGTACCTATTATGAACTTATATGTACTTTGAGGTGTGGTTGGAGGAGACATTCCGAACTCTTAGTCCTTAATGCGGGATATGAGGACATTCTATTGGAGTACGACATTTTAGAATATATGAAGTGTGAAATTATATGGCTCCTAAATTGTCTACTAATGTGCGACGATATATATATATACATATATTGGTGCTCGAGGTGTGATTCCGAGACAATATAACAAATCACTATTGGTGATCGAGGTGGGATTCCGAGCCATTAACCCCAAAAGTGTTATAGAAGGAGGGGTGATTTTAAAATAAGTGTTGATAGTATATGTTATGTGTAAGAAATATATACCTTGTGATTTTCCTAATTATGGGCGATAATAAGTATGCTTAATTCTGTATTGGGGTCGATTATGTTCCGGATCAATACATCAAGAATCGATTTGGGATCGATGATTTTTCGAACCAAATTAATGATGAATAATAAACATTGGTATCGACGGAAGGTATGAACCAACATATGCATTACATTTTTGTTGGGGTCGAGGGATTTTCGGACCAACGCAAATGATAGGACGATTGGGGTCGATGATTTTGCCAGACCAATTTTCCTTATAGTATATATTGTGTGTGAAATATATACGTTAAAATATTCTACTTATGAGTAATAGTAGATACATAGATGCTATATATAGGGATATACATTAAAAGGGTAAATTAAGTAGAGAGAAACTTAATTTCAAGAGTTAACGTTAGATTGGGAAAAATCTATGGAGATATTAAGTAGTGAGACTAACTTATAATATATGAGGAATGGATAACATGCGATAAGGGTTTATAATGAAGCAAGGCAGGTACTTGAGGCGACCCTTAGGAAAATATGATTGGATTTTTGGGTATTAGAGGAGGTAGTGATGTTTAAGGTCCTTAGTCTTAATACGAGTCTTATCCTAATGTCGAGGACGAAATTCCTTTGTAAGGGGGGACGTATGTAATACCCCATATTTCTGAGTATTTCTATTTAATTAAATTGGATAATTAAATGAGAAAACACGATTTTATTTAAATTACCCCAGAAAAGTAATTTAGTGAGATTTACTAATAATTGTGATTTTGGAGTATAAATCGAGAGATAGATACTGATTAATATTGCCTCTTTCTATTTACTTAGCGTAAGTAGTAAATAGTTACTTAGAACATGTAGACCATTTTGGGGTGAGAATGAGTAATATATTTTTAATTGATAATTTAGAGGTCACAGATGAGTCCGGAAGGGTCGAATTAATCAAAATAGTATACCCGGGGGTAATAGTTGAGCCCCGGGGTAATTGTGGACTAAACCAAGACCGTTCATGGGCATTTTGGTCTTTTAACATGTGAGGGTATTGAGACCTACGAATTTGAGAGTCTCTTATCAGCTGTATGAAAGAGGGGTTAGGGTTAGAATACCCATGTAAACACCAAGACCATTACAGAGAAGGAGAAAATCATTCTCAAGGGTTAGAAGAGACTTTTGAAGAGGTTGGGTTTGGATCTTGCATCCTAGGAGTCAAATGAGGAAGTATTGAAGAAGAGAAGCAACAATCCATCATCAACTCCACGAAATTAGAACCCCTCTGTCAAGGAAAGTTATTTATTACAAAGTTATACAGTTATAATACCCATGTGTAGGGTTTTTGAATAGTTTTGTTAAATCACTATCTTGATAAGAAAGGAATGATATTTATGCATGTTGGGATAGAAATTGCATGTATAATGATTTAACATATATAGAGGAATAATATTGAGATATGATTTGATAATTATTTTGGAATAAAATCTGGGTTTTGAATGAATATACGGGAAGAACACCATAATAGGATTTTAAGAAATTCTGAGTTTAATCCACTATTTCTTTAAATGAATTGAGATTTTGATGTATTTGAAATGTTAAAAATTGTCCTAGTATATGTGGGAACACATTAGGATAATTTGGTCGAAGTTTGGTGTACTATAATGAAGTTTGGAGGTTTGTTAATGGAAGAAGAAAATAACGAAGAAAAGAAACTACTGCTGCCCCAGATCGATCGATCGATCGATCTTCAATGTCGATCGATCGATCGATCTTCAATTTTGATCGATCGATCAATCTTCAATGTCGATCGATCGATCGATCGATCTTCAATGTTAATCGATCGATTGAACCCAGGAGCCGATCGATCGACTTAAGGTGTTTTTCTCAAATTTTTCCTTGGTTAAGGGTTCTTTGATTTTCGGGAACTAATGGGAATTCTAGGATTTATATTATACTTATATGGGAATGAGAATAAGACCAGTAAGTATATTTTTGAGGTTTGGTAAGGCCATTTTATGTAGGACTTGGATTATGGATCGACGAGAATAAACCGATTGAGTAGAGCATCGGGGAATTTGGAATTGAGATACGAGGCAAGGTAAAGTCAATTCAAGTGATAGACCAATAGATTAAGTAATAACTACCGAAATTGTATGTGAGGGGTAACTAGGGACTTTAGAGTTGAGTGAATACTCAAATAAATGCGATAGCGAGAAATCATAAATTGACAGATACGGGTAATATAAGATAATACTATATTACGTACAAGTATGATTGATAGGTCGGGTATGTACCTAAAAAATTGTATAAACTATTAGATTGAGAGATGTATACTTAAATCAAATAGGTTAGGGTCGATGAAGTATTCTGAACTAACGTAGGGTTATTATATGTTAGGGTCAATGGAGTATTCTGAACTAACATTGAGTTATCATGTGTTTGGGGTCGATGTAAAATGCCGAACCAAACCTTCAAATTGGTGGGGTGATGAAAGAGTCCGAGCCAGAATATGTGTAAATAAATAACTGGGGTCGATGTATCATTCTGAACCAATTCTTACTCGGGGTCGATGAATCATTCCGAACCAAGAGTCCTTTACGTGTGTCAAAAGGACATAATAGTAATGAGTGATATTTAGTATATAATGTGTGTGAAATATATACTTAATGATATTTACTTTTGTGTGTTAGTAGATTGATATATGACGTGTTTAACGATACATATTAAACTGGTAAGTTAAGTAGTGAAACTTAATTACGAAGTATAACGTTAGATAGAGAATATCTAATTAGTAATTTAAGTAGTGAAACTTAAATACAAAAGTGGGAAGATATTAATTGTGAGAATTGTAGAAATTTAGTAGTGAAACTAAATGAGAAGTTTTGAAACATAACATAGGTGAAATGTTACTTGAGAACTAATTAACCTTCATGAGATGTTAATGAAATGGATGTACTATATGGGCGGTACAAGAACTTAGGTATTGATAAATTCAAATGATGACTTTATTCCTAGTTATATTAGGAGATATGGCTGGGCAGGCTAAGTGTAGAACGTTAAGTGTGCACAATAGATGAGGAGTGAGTAAACTCAAGAGAGTGTACGAGAACCTAACATGTGTAATCAATAATCGCTTTTTATATTATGATAAAGGATTGCTAAATATTTTCAAAATGTTTTGAGTATAAACTCTTGCTATAAAATGTTTTCAAAACGTTTTAGGTGTCCAGCCACAGGGACGCCATGTATTATGATTTCATTCTAGGGACTCGAAGTTGTAGCACAGTGGATGCTTACGAGATTTTGATTAGATGATATCTCCCTTTCAGATCTAGAGCAAGATCTCACACTATTATATGTATGGCCTTGTGGCGTGGTATCAGTTTCAGATGTTTAGTTTCAGACTAATGGGTGTTCTATTATTGTTTTGGAATTTTTAGCCGATGGCTATTCGGTAATACTTTTGTTCTCTTGTACTTATATTTTGGTGATTGGGTTGTAACACATGGATTTTGTTATACTTTGTTCTGTATGCTTAATTTTGTTTTAAGAAAGATCAAATTTGGCACCGGTCTAATTTTCACGTAGGTGATTAGTAATTAAAAGATTTTCGACAGTGATGCTAAGAATGAACCATTTGAGAAACCTGTTTTAATTTAATATAGGCCTGATCACCCGATGTTTAATTAGGCTTGATGTCACATATAAATGTTTAAAAATACTAAATCGAGTCTCCAACGCTCCCCAAAATTCATCCCAATTATTGTTATTTCACTTAGCCCTTTTATTATGTTAAAACGACACACGCCCATAAATCTATTTATGTGTGATTTATTTTTCACTAGAAAGACCATTATGTCCAATTGAGTTTTATAATTGTAAAATTATGAATAAATGTTTATTTATATGTAACACCTCATATTTTTGGACATTTATTATTTAATTAATTAGGTAAATTTTAAATTGCTTGTGGGTCGTAATTTAACTGAATTAATTATTATTTATATTTATTAAATATTAATCTCGTGAGTAAAAAATTAATATTTATGGGATATAAATTTACTAAGTGAATAGTAATAATTTAATTACATCATAACGAGCTATAGTGATGTGGCATTTATTTGTCTCAAACGGGAGTTAGACATAGAGTATATTGGGGTCGAGATAAGAACTTTTAGTATAATAATTTGGATGGCAATTTTGAGTGGACGGTTGAGTCCGAATTGATCGAAATAGTCAAAAAAGAGTGGCCAGGGGTAATAAATGGGTCTCGGGGCATTTTTAGGTATAACCAAGTCCACATAAGAGGGTTGGGCCCCTTTTAATAAAGCCCACAAGACAAAAAACGAGATTTACTTAATAAACCCTAAAAGTGAGAGGTTGTGGCAACCATAACTCATTTTAGAAAATCTGAGAAAGTAGAGGAGGAAAGAGGGAATAATTGGAGAAACCTTGGGAGCCAAAATCAAGTACAAGTGTGTCAATATTCTTCAAATCATCATCATCTACACCAAAAAGGATTGAGACCCTACGAACCCTAAGGCAAGTGGTTAAACTTTCATTTAAATTAATTACAGATATTAATTCATATCATGGTAGGTGTGATAAGATGATATGGATTTGGGGTTAGTTGATATCTAAATTTGGGTTTCAATATGTTTAGATTTAAAATCTATAGAGTATTTGGGAGTTTAATTCATTAACCTTAAATCTGTGTGGGTGATTTTATTAAGATTGAGGATCTTGAACTTGTAGATTTAGTGTGAGTTTTAAAAGGTTATATGAAGGAAAGAAGGGATTTTTTAGTTCGTTAATGGCGTAACAAAAAGGAGAGAGATAAACCAGGGTCGTTCGGATGACCTTGGTTCTAGTTTGAGAGACATCCCATGTCGTTCGAATGACAGGCTGCTCATTCAAACGACGTGTTTAATCTGTCCTAGTTTCTTTCTCTTAAGGTTTGGCTTGGGATGGAGTTGAAATTGGTTATAGTTTTGAATTGGTTTTGTTAGGAATTTTAATGGGACAATTAGGGAGATAATCCATAGAGGAAATTAAGGTTGAAACTTTGAGTAATTTGGAAACCTTAGATAAATAAGTGTGCAAAAATTTTAGGAGAATTTTTGGTGATAAATTCTAAATATTATATTGCACGCTAAGTGAGCGAGTCCGGGTTTATTGGTTGAGGGACACCAAGGTAATAAATTAATTAATGCGTATTTAATTAAATATTAGAGTTGGAGAAATTGACTCGAATATTTTGGGACTAGTGCTTAGGTATGGATTTGGCTGAATTAATTTATTATAGGGTTAGATAATAAATTATGGAATATTCACAAGAAAAAGGGTGTTAACCTTAATAAGTGGAATTTGAGGAACAAGTTCCATAACATGAAGTTTCAGACCAAAGGAGCGAGTCTGGGTAAAATAGTTGGATGACATAACTCGAGTGATCAACAAATAAATATGGGAATTATTTAAATTACATGTCGGTATATAGAATTGAGATGTTAGGCCAGTGTTACTATAAATTGTGCACGAAATAGCCTGGATTAATTGAATATATATATGCGGTGATTGTGTAATGTATGTGTATATATATATATATGTGTGTGTGTGTGTGTGTGTGTGTGTGTGTGCTAACCTCTATTCTCAAAGAAAAGCTTTACTCGACCAAATAGTGGAGAAAAGGGGTCTACATCCCCCTGCTCTAAATTTGTTTTTCCAATAAACTGTTTGAAATAAAGACCCCACAGATGAGGCATAAGGTTTTTAAAAAATAGTCATTTTCTATTTGAGAATTGTATTAAAAAATTGTGGGAAGGATAAAGGCTAACCCCTTCCTCCAAGTTATTCCCTAAGAAATGAATGTGAATAGAAAAATACCCCATAATTAGAGGGGGCAACTCTAAAATATTAACTTGATCAAAAAATATGCAAGTACCCCATAGTTAGAGGGGGAACCTCTAAAATATTAACTTGCACTACTAATATCAAAGCACCCCAGAGTTAGAGGGGGCCACTCTAAAATATTAACATGCTCAGAAAATATGCAAGTACCCCGCAGTTAGAAGGGGAAGCTCTAAAATATTAATTTGATCATAAAATATGCAAGAACCCCACAGTTAGAGGGGGTAACTCGAAAATATTAGCTTGCACAACTCATATGCAAGTACCCCACAGTTAGAGGGGCAATTCTGAAATGATAATTTGCTCAAAAAATATGCAAGTACCCCGCAATTAGAGGGGGCCACTCTAAAATATTAACTTGCTCTGAAAATATGAAAGTACCACATAGATAGAGGGGGAATCTCTAAAATATTAACTTGCTAAGAAAATATGCAA
This sequence comes from Sambucus nigra, assembly GCA_949130495.1. Classification (NCBI taxonomy): domain Eukaryota; kingdom Viridiplantae; phylum Streptophyta; class Magnoliopsida; order Dipsacales; family Adoxaceae; genus Sambucus; species Sambucus nigra. The sequence continues at coordinate 737,108,275 of OX422210.1, read as the reverse complement.
GTGCCCCACAGTTGAAGGGGAAACTCTAAAATATTAACTTGCACAACTCATATGCAAGTACCCTACAGTTAGAGGGAGAAGCTCTGAAATGATAACTTACTCAGAAAATATGTATGTACTCCAAAGTTAGAGGGGGTCAGTCTAAAATATTAACTTACTAGGAAATATGAAAGTACCTCACAGTTAGAGGTGGAAGCTCTAAAATATTAACTTTCCCAAAAAATATGCAAATACCCCATAGTTAGAGGGGACAACTCTGAAATGATAACTTGGACAACTCATATGCTAGTATCCCAGAGTTAGAGGGGAAACTCTGAAATGATAACTTGCTCAGCAACTACCCCACATTTAGAAGGGGCTTCTCTGATATGATAACTTGCTCAGATCATATGCAAGTACCCCACAGTTAGAGAGGGTAGCTTTGAAATGATAACTAGCTCATTTCATAGGCAAGTACCCCCACAGACAATGGGGAACTTAAATCTTGAAGTTCTTGCAGAAAATAGAGCGACTTAAAGTAAACACATGCCAAGTATAAATTAAAGGTATGATAATTTATTACCTCGGGCTCCAAGGTCATAGGAGCGCTCACAGTATTGAGCAAGTGACAAGTATAAATAAAGGGTACCACAATTTAGTACCTCGATCTCCTAGGGAATAGGAGCGCTGACAGTATTGAGAAAGTGACAAGTATAAATAAAAGGTATGGTAGTTTAGTACCTCAAGCTCCAAAGGAATATGAGTGCTCACAGTATTGAGAAAGTGCCAAGTATAAATAAAAGGTACCACAATTTAGTACATTAGGCTCCACAGGCATAAGAGCGCTCACAATATTAACCTGAAAATAAAGAATCAGGATTGTACAAACAAGAAAGTGCCAAGTGTATATAAAGAGGTACGAAAGTTTAGTACCTAGGGCTCCAAGGGCACCGGAGAACTCATACTATTAACATATATTTCGCTCGAGGGGGATAATGGTGAGAAGTGACCAAGATAGTGAACACAGAGTGAAATCTTGATTATGATATTTCATTCACAAGTCTCTTAACATTACAAGACACTTCTTCACGAGGGGGCTAATGTTGAGAAGTCCTCAAGAAATTAAACAAAATGTGAAATAGCCTGGAGCAAGGGGATCCACTTAGAGTGGATCCACCTGTCCAAGATTGCAAGATTGATAGAATATAGCCCGAATAAGGGGGTCCACTTAGAGTGGCTCCACCTGCCCAAGATTGCAAAATTGATAGAAAATAGCCTAGGGAGAGGGGATCCACCTCGCGCGTCCCCTATTCCCAAGTTTGATGCTACATAAAATGACTCATGGAGAAGGGGTTCGCTTCGAGTGGCCCCTCTACTAAGACCAACAAACTTAATAATTTGAAGACGAGAGAGTCCACTATGAGTGGCCCCTAATCTACAATCAATATTAAGAACAGTTCGTGGTGAGGGAGTTCACTTCGAGTGACCCCATTGCCAAAGACATATACAAAGAAGAAAATTCTGGGCGAGTAAGTCCAAGATAAGTGACCCCTCTACAAAAGACAAATATAGAAATAAGGAAGTCTACCCCTAGAGCCTCCCCCTCACTGAAAACTTAAGGAGGGAGGTAAAATTATTTAGGGCGAGGGGACTCACCTCAAGTGGACCCTGTGCCCAAAATCAATGCCAAAAATAAAAATGACTTAGGACGAGGAAGTAAACCACGAAGGACCCCTATGCCAAGATCATAATAAAGAAATATTCTGTGGAAGTACACCATGAGTAATCCCTCAGTCATTCCCAATCAAACAGTGTAATAATGTAATGGCATGAAACTTTCGTATTCCACGATGGAGTGACTATTTCGTACAAAACCCTTTGGTATACCCAACACAAAGTTTTTTGTACGAGGGGACTAATGTAGAGGGATCCCCATATGCTATTCTAAAATAGCCTATGGAGAGTGAGACCACCTAGAGGGACTCCCACATGCCCCACGTTAGCAAACAAGGGAGTTAGAATGAGTAGGTCCACCAGAAGGCGCCCCTCATCCCCAAAACTCAAGAAATCACATAAAGAGAGTTAGGGTGAGGAGATCCCCCAGAAGCGCCCTTCGTCTCCATAATGCTTAAAAGTCACAGAAATTAAGTTTGGATAAGGAGGTTCACCACAAGAAGATTCTCATCCTAAAATACTCAAAAGTCACAGAAATGAGGTTTGGATAAGGAGGCTCGTCACAAAGAGCTTCTCATCCCAAAATTCTCAAAAGACATAGAAATGAGAGTCGGGTTGAGGAGGTTCAACAGAAGGAGCCCCTTGTTCCCAAAACTGAAGAAGTCACATAAAGAGTGTAAGGGCGAGGAGGTCCCCCAGAAGAATCCCTTCATCGCCAAAATGCTTAAAAGATCACAGAAAATGAGTTTGAGTGAGGAGCCCTACCTTGAGGAGCTCCTCATCCTCAAAAGTCCAAAGATCATAGAAAATGAGTTTGGGTGAGGAGCCCCACCATGAGGAGATCCTCGTCCTCAAAAGTCCAAAGATCACGGAAAATGAGTTTGGGTGAGGAGACCCACCTTGAGGAACTCCTCATCCTCAAAAGTTGAAAGATCACAAAAAATAATTTTGGGTGAGGAGCCCCACCATGAGGAACTCCTCATCCTTAAAAGTCCAAAGATCACGAAAAATGTGTTTGGGTGAGGAGCCCCACCTTGAGGATCTCCTTATCCCCAAAGGTCGAAAGATCACAGAAAATGAGTTTGGGTTAGGAGATCCACATTAAGGATATCCTCATACCCAAAAGTCAAAAGATCACATAAAATGAGTTTGGGTGAGGAGTCCTACATGAAGGGGCTCCTCATCCCCAAAAAATCTAGAGATCACAGAAAATGAGTTTGGGAAAGGAGGCCCACCTTGAGGAGCTCCTCATTCCCAAAAGTTCAGAAATCGCAGAAAATGAGTTTTGGACGAGGAGGCCCACCTGGAGTAGCTCCTTGTCCTCAACAGACTAAAAATCACATAAATGTATCTTGAATGAAGTGTCTTACTCAGGATAATTCCTCTACTCAGAAATGACTTTCGCAAAAAGAACTAGTGGGCGAGGAGGTCCACCTATAGTGACCTCCTCCTCAATAATTATTACTCAGAAATGTATTTAAAGTACTAATTTTTTACTTCCTTGAACAGGTAGCCTAGTTAAGCAAGCAAGGCTAAAAAAGGAAAGTTGGGATATCTTGGGAGTTTTGGCTTGGCAGTTGAAGAATAATATTTTTTGAGCAAGCTCAACCACTTAACACTTTAAGATTGAGAGAATACTAACAGAAAGACCCCAGGGGTCACCCGTTACTTACACAATCCACACCTAGTGTCAAAGTAATGAATAATTTGTAAAGATTATAGAGTAGGTGGTCCGTGAGACCTCCCTCCTCAAGTTTACAAAGATTTTAGGGGAGGTGGTCCTTGAGACCTCCCTCGCCAAATTTACAAAGATTTTAGAGGAGGTGGTCCTTGAGACCTCCCTCTTCAAGGTTATAAAGATTTTAGAGGAGGTGGTCTTTATGACCTCCCTATTCAAGGTTGCAAAGATTTTAGAGGAGGTGGTCCTTGAGACCTCCCTCCTTATGTTTACAAAGAGTTTAGAGGAGGTGTTCCTTGAGGCCACTCTCAAGTTTACAAAGCTTGTACAACAAGTTACCATTTTAAAAGATATTTACCAAATCAGATATTTTGTCTCCATTAGGAGACACATTTGTTTTTTGACTCTGGTTTTCAGCAGATGCCATCTGTTAGAGGGAACAGGAGACTGCAGACTTAGTAGGGACAAAAGGTACATTACAGACCTTATCCCTCTAAGTTTCCCTCTTATTTTTGGCGCCCAAAGTGCCAACTCTTCCCTAGTTCCCAAGTATAAATAGGACCCCTGGACAAGGTCATAAGGATATGAGAAAATAATTCAACAGAATCGTTACTCTATCAAAATTCACACCACACCATCTAGTATTCTCTTCCTCATCTCTCTAAGGACTGAGTGTTTGTTTCTTCACTCCCACCTTGACAACCATCATTCTCAAGAAATCCTTCTTCTCCAAGTTGATATTATTATTTGTGAAGTTTCATACTTGCATGGAGTGGTTCTAACTTAGACTCCATTTTTACAAGAAATTGAAGTTTTCACCAGGAACTGCTTCAGGAACTTTTGAAGACCTTGAAGGCAGAGTCCATTGGAGTGGGTCACGCCTCACCCATTTTAGTATTTTAACAGACCCCAATCTCACTACCCTCCTACAAAGAGCATTTTATATGGTCAGTCATTCATAAACTTCATTCAGTACCTGGTCATCCACAGTGCAATGGCCAAACAAAAATCACTAATAAAACCTCTATAGATGGATTGAAGAAAAGACTGGATGACAATAAAGGAAACTTAATTAATGATCTACGTAGTGTCTTTTAGGCATACAGGAATACTCCTAGCAAACAATAGGATAAACTCCTTACATGGTAGCTTTTGGCATTGAGGAAGTAGTTCCAGTTAAAATAGGTTTGCCAACTCACAGGGTATTGAATTTTTATTCGCCCAAGAGAGACCTTGCGAGGAGACTAGATATGGACATGATAGAAGAAGTTCGAGAAGATGCTATTATTCGGATGGATGCCTATCAACAAAGGACTAAAAGGGTTTATCATATAGGGTCAAGCCGACCAACCTAAAGCAACAAGACTTGGTACTTAAAAAACTAATCCGAAAGAGAAAAAAGATGGAGCCTAATTAGAATGGTTTATACCGTATCTTAGTGGTTGTTAGACAAGGAACCAATCGACTAACTATTACTTAAGAAGTATTATCAATAATTATATTTGAAAGTTCTGTCTTTAATTTAATTGCTTATTCAAGTAAATAAAATTTTAGTTTTTCTCCACTATACTTCCTTTTTATGTTTTATTTTTTGGAGCAAGGTGGGTAACACACCCAATTAAATACGAGACACTAATTGAAATTTTAATTCCATCTTCAGAATTTTTTTGAAAAAGATTTAGTTCAAACCTTTCCAACTTCCGAATAGTTCACTTTTAGTTCATCTTTCAAAACTTTTCGAACTTTAGAAAAGTTCCTCGCCGATAAGTTTTACCATGATCCAAACTTTTCCAACTTTGAAAAAGTTCAAACTTCATGTATGATTTGTCCTCGACAAGTCACGAACAAGAAGTCAGCAAAACGAGAAGTTTCACCTGACTAGGTTAAAGTGCTGGAATATTTATACATTCCTTATATACTTGGTGGCCACTCATAACTAATGATGCAACTCAGTATAATAAAGTTATCTATCATTTTATTTAAGTGCATTAGTCGAATCTAAGGTCGTATACATGATTCAAACATGAATCAGTTATCACATATTTGAGCAGGTTATTTAATCGATAGGTCAATGTTGTAATCATTATATAGTTTACCTAGTCGAGAAAGAGATTATTCAAAACCATATGCTTAGATAAGGTAAATTCAACAAAAATTGATTTCATTTCATTGTTGAAAATACATTATAAGGGCAATCAATAAGCAAAAGGCAAAACAAAAGAAATATAAATTTATTCTGCTGGGCATTTTCCCTGGGCCTTACCCATCTCAACAGAAGAGTCATCCAAATATGTGGAGAATTTATGAAGTTGAAGTCTCTCATTATTTGCCTATTACTATTACTTGGCCTATCAAGCAGATGAGGTCAGACTATCTCATGCTCATCATGGAGACCATAATCCCTTAAGTACTTAGTTATCAAGAACTAGAAAATATAATTGGGTGGAATCCATGTTGTGTCCAACTTGAATGGAGGGTTATCATAGTTCAAGAAACCGGGGCCATTCCAACGCCAAAAGGTATTGTTCTCATCATACTTTAGAAAAGTTAGTAAGCTGGTCCATCCCCATTTGTATCCTTTACGATTGTTCTGAGCTATATGATCATCCATATTATCCAAGGCTTCATTGTATCCTTCCATCCAGACTTTCGTAGGTTATTTGTGGAATTGGAAGGTCAATCTCTCCACCTGATTTTGAAGTTTTTTAATAACAATGTCTTTGGATTTCAATAGGGCAGCTTGTTTGACAAGAGTTTTACTAGTTCTTTATTCCTCAATAGTTGGTTGGGCAACCTTCCTCTGCCCAGAATTTTGCCCAAGTTTAGTGTTTTTTTTGTACAGTGCTTCCAGTTATTCCATTAATCTTTCATTTTCATTCTCTAAAAAGGAAGCACCTTCATCAGGACCAGTGGTAGATGATTTCTTCAAGTAGCCAAGTTCATCCCTTAAGGCATTATTTTCTTTCACTAGCATGGCCAAAATTGAGCGAGCACTATCCAAATCTTGCCTCAAATACAGTTCCTTCTTGTTTATAACATAGGTGATATCCTTCAACTTCTTTTCAAAACCCCATCCTTCACTTAAAACCTTATACTTGGCTTCATAATCAAGATGGAGTAAGGCTTTGGACTTTTTCTGATCTTTTTATAATTGCACAATCATCTCATAGTAAGCAACATTATTATTAACAACCTTATCCCACATATAGTGGAGATGGATATATGACTCCTTAACTTAGTCAAATACATCTAGGATGAGAAACCCATGCAAGTCATCTTTGGACATGGGAACATGACCAGCTTCCAAGAGATTTTTACTTCATCTGAGCAAGTCAAATTCAATAGAGGTGATATTTTTTTTCCTAGAATCAAACTGGAAGTTTATGGAACAAACCCAGAACATCGAACAACACAAGCAGTAAATAATGCAGTTGAATAAGAAATTAAGATCATTGAAAGGCAACAAAAGTGGAGACAAATAATTATTATTTCATTAATTGATAGTTGAAATACAAAAGTTTTTACATCATCAAGACAGAAAATATAAAAATAAATAAAAAGTGAACTTGCTAGACCTTCTCTTTATCTTTATACTTGTCTTAGCCAACAATTGGTAGGCTGGCACTTGCACTGGGAGCCATTGAAGACTCGGGGAGCATTGATGAAGATTTCCCTGATCCCTCCTCCTCATCAAACTCTTTATTCATGTTAGGAGGAGTAACAGGATCATGCATTGTGAAGAGTTTAAAGCTTTATTCAATACTGACCAAGTTCAAGACCTCAGTCCATCCTTCCTTGAAGGGTAGCTTCTTGTCATACTCAATTTGAGGAGAAGAAGCAAAAATGTCATTTTCCCAACCTTTATTAAATGCAGCCTTGCTTTTGTCCTTTAAAGAAATAACCTCAAAAGTTAGACCAATCACTTTCTCTTCAACAGTCTTGGCTCGAGTTGTTACTTGTGTAAGATTATCCTCGATAGTTTTAGCCTTGTCTTCAGCAACTGCAGCCTTATCTTTGGCAGCCTTTATTTTTCTTTCAATAATATCGGCCCTATTATTGGCATTCCTTAATTCTTCTTCCCAAGACTTTTTCTTTAACTCCAAAGCTCATCGGGACTCTGTGAAATAATTATTTAGACCCTTAAAGTACTCTTCAACTTCTATAGAAAAATAATGTAGTTGGTCATCCTTCTCCATTATCTGGTTAAAATCAACCACCAACTGCAAAAAAGGGCAAAATCATTCATCATAATAAATAAAGATGCAAGGAAGTAGAAAAAAATTACCAAGCCAAGTTCTAGCAAGATCTTTCGATCTGCCTGGACCTGGACATGGGGCTAATGAAGCTCGGTCAATAGGGAGTGTTATAAACTTAATCAAACCCCTAACCAAGACAAGTTTAATAGCAACAGAGGCTGATCCAATGTCAAGGTCAGCCTGAATTTTTTTCACCCACTTCTAATAGTCAGCAAGTATCTTTGCAACTAAGGCCTACTGCTCGACGGGTATTTTATGGACCTATTTTGAAGGATTAGGAAAACCTCTCTTTATCCCATTTAAATTTTGTCCCTCAACATGAGTCATATCAGCATCAATAAGCCTCTTGTTAATGGCCTTGGACTTTTTCTTGCCAATATCCACAACTTTGGGTGGAGGAGATAGGGGACCACCCATTAAATTGAGAATCTTCTACTTAGCCATATCTGTAGATGGAGAAATAGGAATCTAAATTACATCTAAGGACTGAAATGAGGGAGAAGTTCCACCTGGAATAACATCAACACCTACACACTCAGTAGCTGAAGAGGTGGGTACATGATAATCCTCAAAGTTGATAGTAATTGGGGGCAGAGCAATAGAAGGTCTGGCAATAAAAGATGTGATGGAACTTTTGTATTCTAACACTAATGAGGAAATTATGGGATGTTCTTTTCCAAACTTTTGGTTCAAACCCCACATAAACGTGAGGTCACTGATATTGATTTCCCCTTCCTTAGCGCACCTTTTCTTACTCTACTCTGCATAAGAAAGAAAAGTCAAATTTAGTTGGTAATTATCAAAATGCAAATCAAAAGAGGACAAACCATTAGTAAAGAACAACCTATGCCTCATCCTGATTGGGGACATCTAGGACCACTATAATCCACCCCAGTTTGGAAGTGAGTATACTTCCATTTCTTTACAATAACACCATACTCCCAATAATCCTTATTGGAGTCTAGTAGACTGACTACTAGTGCCCTATTGGCATGCCTAGTTTTTAAATAGTATGTACTCTCTCCAATAATTACCTATTGACAACAAAACATCAACTCCAAAACCCCAATGTGTGCCCCATAAAGTTCGTTCACTCTATGAACCCCATTTACAACCTTCCTAGTGTTGGGGCTTACCCTAGTGGGTAACTATGTCAAAATATTAGAAAAATTATAGAAAAAAGAGATTAGGTGGAAAGATAATATAACACTCAACTATGAACAGGGTTGGGATCGAGTGACCCTTCGAAAGGGAATAAACATCAATGGGACCTCGGGGTATTTCTTTGTCTACCCGACACGGGATTTTCCTTTTTTCCCCAAACTCATCTAGAGAGTTTTCATCAATAATGTGAACCACAGTGAAGAGAAGAAAAAAAACATAAAATAGAGAAAAAAAGGAAGGAAAGTTTTTAGGGACCTAAGGATTCAGCAAGAACTGAAGAAAAATGATAGCAAACGATTGCACAGAGGAAAAATTGAAAGCAAAGAGAAGGCTAAAGTTCTGAAGATTTGAGGTAGAAAGAAAGAGGGAAACTTTGTACCTATTTATAGGTTGCTTCAAAAATGGGAAATAAATGATTAACTAAACCAATTGTATAGCTACCGTTGACTGCACTCTTTTTGAAGAATCAAAAGACGACTGTGTCCTTTGGCGGTTCAAAAATATTTGAATTATTTACAAAAATTCCATCATCAAACAGTGCAGTAAGAAATTTTTACAAGTATGGGGGATACCAATCAAACACTCAAAACATAAACTCCGAGCAACTTCTTGGTCTAAATACTCCACACTTTCACCCAAACATCAATATTGGAGCATTAAAACTTTTTTTGTATGTAAAACTTATATTCCCATGTGGAACAATGATGAAAGAACACTTGTCATCCAAAATGGCCGACCAACCTACTTGATCGACCTCATAGATACTTAGTCTATTGGAATGCCAACCAAATCCCGAAGGCCAACCAATATGAATATCCAGAGTTACTCATATGCTAATGCCAGCCAACATTAAATTCCAAGAGTTTTACTTATTGTACACGGATTTAAATTCCTGGCAATCTAAAATCGCTCCATCTTTAGGGTTTTCCCCCATATAAATACAAGCTAATACCTTAGCTCAAGTGGAAACTTGAATTATCCATATAAACACCATAGTGAGATATTATAAACCCTACTAAATAACAAGAACAATGGACATATGCTATTTTACAACTGAACCACTCTAAAATATTCATCTCTTGTGCGTGTGGATTGAGTTATTTCTACTATATTTTATCTATGATTATAAAACTGGAGTTATTATATTTTTAGACATCAACATATGTCTCGAATGATCAAGAGATTTCTACTATGGAGGATGAGGCCACACATAGTGGTTGTTGATTGAAAATGAATTTTCTTCTCTTTAGATGATCTAAATTAGTTGTCCAAGATAGTTCTTTTCCATCGAGGTCAACTAGTAGGGTTACGCCTCCTAGTATAATTTTCTTCACAATGTTAGGTCATGTCCAGTTAGGATGAAATTTTCCTCAGGGGTCTATATGGGTTCTATGATTTCCTTCAATACTAGGCCTCCTTGGGAATTCCCTATATATTTGACCTTTTTGTCAAATTCCCTAACAACACATATGTGGTAGCCTTGCATGTGATAGAGAGACAGTAGTCGACATTCATCCACTAATAATAATTACACACATTAAGTTTTCATCTAATCAACTTTGGTAATCTGATTCTCTAGTACCTCTCTTAGGTGAAGGATTCCCATTTATATTGGCAATATAGCTTCCATCCAATAGATGAGTGAGTGTAGGGTGGATCCATTAGATGTTTGGATTGACATTCTATACCTTAAAATCACATTGTATTCCTTTAGCTAAGTCATTATAGACTCCGATCATCTTACTCAAGATAACCTTCATATTATTATTGGCTAATTCAATAGAGATAGTGGTTTATGGATGATAAGAGGAAGATTTTTTTCTCTGGATTCCATATTATTCGACAACCTTTATGACTTATGCTTTAAAGTTCATTCCATTATATAAGAAAAGGTACGCCATACCTTCAAAGGATGTTTTTGCATATGAATTTGGTTACCTTTTTAACATCCAGCACAATGTTTAACTTAACCTCAACCCACTTCGTGAAATAGTTGAAGACCACCAGGATGAATTTGTGGCCATTAAAGGCTTTTAGAGTGACCTTTTCGATAATGTTAATTCCAAGGTTGAAAAGGCCCATGGAGATTTCAGGTTGTTACATTCTTTTCGAGGCACATATTATCGATTTGTGAACAATTGGCATTTAGGGAGTCATTAAACGTATTTGCTACAATCATGAAAAAAAATGCTCCAATAGTATCCTTGGCAGATAATTTATTAGTTATCATATGTCAGTCCATGTGGGGGAAACATTTACCACACCATGACTCTCCTCCATTATCTTTTCATCTTCTATATTTGTGAGCCATCTTAGGTGGGTGCCCTCAGAGGTCTCTTATATAGTTGTCAAGCACACATGATGAATTAGGAAGCCCACTGTTGCGGCACTATATTGTACTTTTTGTCATATTGTGGAGGAAAGTTTCCTTCTTGAAGGACTCTTCTGATGTATTGATACCATGATCATTGGTTTATGAGCTCAATCATGAAATTCTCATAGGTGAATCCAGGATGTTCTTATTTGCATATATACACAGGTACATTGTCCATCTCATCGTGGATATCTACTATTGAAGCAAGAGTAACTCAGGCATCATCAAAGCCATTTTTAGTTTGAGGGAGTTAGAATAATTGAGCGTCCTAAAGCGAAGGTCCCACATTTTATAGGTCCCCATTGTATGGACAAAACTTTTCTTCTTTGATATTCGAGTGACCCAAAATTTATCAAATAATGAGGGATATGTATCTAAACACATCAATTCGCTATATCCATTTTCCATGAAATATATTTAGTTTGGTGATGAAGACATTAAACTCAATAATGTTCTTTGTGTAGTAAAAATTTATCTTGATGTTCGTAGGTTCGTGTTTCCCATCTGGTGATATTAACAACATTCCTACGCCATATTGTTTCTTATGGCTGCTCCATTGAAGTTTGATTTTCATATATACTAATCTATCCTTTATGCTAATAAGATATATTCATCTAAAAATGGGTGCAAATCTCATCTTTTCCTTCCAAAGGGGGGTTTGGCTAAATAGTCTGAAATAACTCATCCCTTTATTGCCTTTTGGTGTGTATACTTGATGCCGAATTTGGTAAGTGGGAATAGACACATGGCCATTTTTCTTCTAAGTTCAAACTTTTTGATTAGTAATTCAAGGGACCCATTGAATAGATTAAGTTGAATTGGAATGAAATCATTTAGTTCCTCAACTTTTGCGTTATCCATACAAGGAATAAGTGTAACACCCTCTGTTTTTATTAATTAATTTAAGGGGCACATACCAAATAGTCCCTCAAACTTTTTTTAATACACGTTTAGTCTAAGCCTTTTTATTTTTCCCCAAAAAGTCCGTCACCATGCCAAAAAGGCTTTACCATGCCGCTGGCATGGACCTTTAAAGATAAGAGAATAAGGGACTTTTTGGTATAAAATAAAAGGCTTGGACTAAATGTGTATGAAAAAGGTTTGAGGGAATTATTGGTATTTGATTCTTAATTTAATTAATTAATGGGAATGTTCGAGAAAAATAAAAATTTGAATTTATTAATTTTTATTAGTAAAATATGTTGGTTTTAATATTAGAAGAATAAAACTTCAAGCGGAATTGAAATCAGGTTTAAAATGAAGTTTTTATAAGGTTTTTAATTATTTTTTGCCTTATAGGAATTTTGTCGGGGAATTGTCGCCCGATCTGTAGGGTCGATCGATTGACCATTGGAGTCGATCGATCGGCTATGCTTAGATTTTGAGTCGATGAGTTATTTTTTTAGAGTTTGAGTTGGTTTAGGATTCTTAATTGGTATATATGACGAATAGTTTGTGTGTGTGTGTGTGGGGGGGGGGGGGGGGGGGACTTCTCATAATCACTTTTTCACAAGTTTTTCACCAGAGAACTCTTCCAAAAGTTTTTCCTCTCCTTCATAATCATAAACCTCCTATATAATCAAGTTTTTGTCACAAGTTTTGGAAGGCTTAATTGAGGTTTAATCAAGTATGTCAAAGAACACTTATTTGTTAATTTTTTGAGAGGAATCCAACCGTGCTACCAGTTTTTCTTCAACTTAATCTCAGACATGAATACTCTATTCTTTTCCTTTAGTATTATGCGTTTTAAGTGTCGCCTAAACCCTTAATCATGTATTTTTGATTAAAATCAATTAGTAACTTAATTAGAGAAAGTGGACACTAATTATGGGACTATTTTTATTAAATCTTTTAATCTGAATAATATTAATAACACTTGGGTACATATGATTGATGAGTGGATTTTTGGTTTTATTGGTATAAGTTGCATGTAGAAAAGCCTTGGGTTTGGATTAAGTGAATTTTGCGGACGTATAACACATGTAGATTGTGTAGAGATAATGAAATTGGAAATATGATGTATTAATAATGAAATCTGGGTGTATTTAATTTAAAATAATTAAATGGGATTAACTGGGTGTTTATGACGATGTGATAATTAAATTAAGATATAATTGAATTGTACTATTATGCGTAGTTTTATATGTTGATTAATTATGCTTGTTTGTGTGACTTGTTGGTATTATTAAATTTCCATTGTGATGGCAGATTCTTGGGTATTTTTGCTCTCCCTATATTTTGGGATGCCTTCTAGGTTTGGGACTACTAGGTAGGCCTTTTGATGATTTACGCCTTCTAGGTATGGGACTAGTGAGGGTTGATTATTATGACTTTAATTTTTGATAATTTATTGTCGTTAGGCTAGTTTAGGCATGAGACTAGGTCGAGATTTATGTTAGGGATTCATCCTATACATAAGGTAGGACGTATTGGTGACTTCGGAACCCTTAGGTATGGGACTAAGGGATATTTTGAGTATTTCACACCGATTAAAAGGGTGGAGTAATTTGTTAATTATGAAATTGAGAAAATGAGAATTAATACCCTGAGATAAAAACAGGTATTAAAATTGGTGAGAATATAATATGTCAGGGACCGACAGTTTAAACGGGTCAGCTTGGGCGATTTGTGTCGTGTCGTGTGTGAAACCTTATCATATTGCGGGGGATCGATAGTTTAAACAGATTCGGCTGGCTATTGACAAGGGGAAGTGTGACACTTCGGTGGATTACCACCTGGGGCGGGTGGACTGCCATAACAAAAAGTGAGAACAATAATAAAATTGGATTAATTTGATTAAATAAACGCTTTAGGGTTGTAGGATAAATAAAATGATATTGGTGTGTTTTTATCAGAATCTTTGGGGGTGGTTGGTTATTTATCTTTTCGCGTTTAATTATCTTCGTGAGTAAAATACTCTACTATGATATTTATTGTGTATAATGCTATTGTATGGGTTCAAGGACCATATTTGAGGGGATTAGTGTGTATTCATGCTCGGGGCACTGATATCGTGCGTTGACTATCTTTTTTCAGGTATTAGTGCTGGAGTAGCTGCATAGGATTTATTAGATATCGTTTGGAGGTGCGGTTGGAGTTTATTTATTTTATCACTTTATTTAGTTAGACTTTCTTTTTCATTCGTATTTGATTATGGGACATCATTTGGGTTTTATTGGGCCATTCGGTTCCAAAGTTGTTAGAGGATTTCAATTGGATTATTCATAGTCGTTTATTACTCAGTTTTAATTAAATCATTTTTGGAGGTTGGATTTATTCAAAGTTTTAACATGTGATGGGTCTTATAATGTTTAGTTGATATTATCATTTGGGATTGATTCAATTACTTATCTTGTGGGCTGATTTATTTTTGTCTCATATCTGTCTCATGCTAAGAATGGTATTTTATTTACTCACGCCCGACTTGGTTTTGGTGGCGGCCGACGCTAGAATTAAGCGGGGTGTGACAAATGATATCAGAGCATGTTCTTAGGTCTCATAGGTTATGAGTACATTTAGCTTCCACATTATCAATCTTTGATTCCATTTATGGATTCATACTCCTTAAGGTAGAGGGTCCAGCATACATGTTGATGTGTTTCCTGGAGATATGGAGTTTGGTATTAAGGACGTTGTAGGTATTGAGTTTAGGATTAGTAAGCTTGATGTGAGGATCTTTAGAGTTGATTTTTGGAGTCGATATTTTGTGTGGGAGATCATTAGTATGAATTTTGGGTATGTCTTATATTAATGCAGGAAGGTGATTAGATTTGAGGATTTAGGGTTGCGAAAATTATCGGAGATAGTATCGAGTGGTGATTTGGGAGAGCGTGTCGTATGCCGTTATTTTCATATATATATATATATATATATATATATATATATTGTTGTACGAGGGGTAGGTGCGCGTAGGATTGGGTGTATGATCGCCCAATTGTGGCATTCTACGGGTAGGCATATGGGAGCCATATTTTTACGTTTCACAATTTACGTTTGATGTGTATGATTCGTCTAATTTCGAGGAAAAAATTCTTTGCTAGTGGGGAATTATGTAACACCATGTGTTTTTATTAATTAATTTAATTAATTAATTGGAATATTCGAGAAAAATAAAATTTTGAATTTAGTAATTTTAATTAGTAAAATATGTTGGTTTTAATATTAGAAGAATAAAACATCAAGCGTAATTGAAATCGGATTTAAAATGAAGTTTTTATAAGGTTTTTAATTATTTTTTGCCTTATGGGCATTTTGTGGGAGAACTGTCGCTAGATTTGTAGGGTTGATCGATCGACCCTTGGAGTTGATCGATCGGCTATGCTCAGATTTTGAGTCGATGAGTTATTTTTTTAGAGTTTGAGTTGGTTTAGGATTCTTAATTGGTATATAAGACTAATAATTCGTGGGGGACTTCTCATAATCATTTTTTCACAAGTTTTTCACGAGAGAACTCTTTCAAAAGTTTTTTCCTCTCCTCCATAATCATCAACCTCCTACATAATCAAGTTTTTGTCACAAGTTTTGGAAGGCTCAATTGAGATTTAATCAAGTTTGTCAAAGAACACTTCTTTGTTAATTTTTCAAGAGGAATCCAACCGTGCTACTAGTTTTTCTTCAACTTCATCTCAGGCAGGAATACTCTATTCTTTTCTTTAGTATTATGCGTTTCAAGTGTCACGTAAACCCTTAATCATGTATTTTTGATTAAAATCAATTAGTAACTTAATTAGATAAAGTGGACACTAATGATGGGACTGTTTTTGTTAAATCTTTTAATCTGAATAATATTCATAACCCTTGGGTACGTAGGATTAATGAGTGCATTTTGGATTTTATTGGAATAAGTGGCATGTAGAAAAATCTTGGTTTTGAATTAATTGAATTTTGGGGACGTATAACTCATGTAAATTGTGTAGAGATAATGAAATTGGAAATTTGATGTATTAATGATGAAATCTTTGTGTATTTAATTTAAAATAATTAAATGGGATTAATTATTCATGCTCGGGCCTCTAACCTCATATGTTGACTATCTTTTTTTAGGTATTAGTGTTGGAGTTACTGCATAGGATTTATTAGATATTGTTTGGAGGTGCAGCTAGAGTTTATTCATTTTATCGCTTTATTTAGTTAGACTTTCTTTTTCATTCTTATTTCATTATGATACTTCATTTGGGTTTTATTGGGCCATTCGGTTCCAAAGTTGTTAGAGAATTTCAGGTGGATTATTCACAGTTGTTTATTACTCAGTTTTAATTAAATCATTTTTGGAGGTTGGATTTATTCGAAGTTTTAGCATGTGATGGGTCTTTTAATGTCCAATTGATATTATCATTTCGGATTGATTCAATTACTTATCTTGTGGATTGATTTATTTATGTCTCATAACTGTCTCATGCTCAGAATGGTATTTTATTTACTCACGCCCGACTTGGTTTTGGTGGCGGCCGACGCGAGAATTAAGCGAGGTGTGACAATAAGCAGGACCTTTTAAGAGTCGTTTACCTTTATTCCCAAGAAGTTAGTTTTCAGATAGGATAGTATATGGATTTATTTTTTTGTTATTTCTCCCAATATTGGGACAACATGTCTCCCATCATTGTGTCAGTGTCTATAAGATATAGGACAAGCAAATATCGAGATTGAGATGGGGCTAAAATATGTGGATTGGTATTGCTTGACTTTGTCGAAAGCCTATTGGCATGAAGAATTCCATATTTAGTAGTCTTTGCATAACAATATGAAAATTGTCTAACACATGGAGCTCATCTTGGAGATGAACCTACTACTACTATATTAAATGCATCCAAGAATGTTCTTGGATTCCTTTTTTATAGGTGGAGGTGGCATCTCAAGGATGGATTTGACTTTTGCAAGATCCCCTTCAATTCCTCTTTCGTTGATCTTGAACTCTGGAAATTTTCGTTTAGTCACGCCAAAAATGCAGTTCTTAGGACTCTGATGCATTTGATACATCCTTAATGTTATTAAATTTTTTCTTAAAGATGGCACATTCCCTCAACTTGTCTTGCACTTGACGATCACATCATCCACATCTACCTTAAATTTTTTTGTGAATCATGTCGTCAAAGTGGTAACACCTCATTGGTATGTAGCAGCAACATTTTATGCCAAATGAAATGACTGTGTAAAAGAACATCCCCCAAGGTGTCGAGAAACCATTTTTTTTATTAATAAACTAGTGCATTATGATTTGATTATATGTGGAAAATCTATCTATGAAGGATTTTAAGGCATGATTGACAGTAATGTCAATGTTTGGAATAGGGAAATTATATTTGGGATTAGCTTTGTTCAAATCCATGTAGTCTACTCACGTTCTCAGCTTCCCACCTGCCTTTAGAATGAGCACGATGTTGGCAAAACACGTTGGGTACTTGATCACACTTAGAAAGCATATGCTAAGATGTTTCATTACTACCTCTTTGACATAGTGGGACCATTCATGTCTTATTTTTCAGGGCTTTTGATTGAGTAGTTTGAAGCCTAAATACATTGGTATTCCTTGGATAAAAATTTAGGGTCGCTTCCTGGCATATCGATATAAAAGCAAGTGAAGACGTTGATATACTCCTTAAGGAGTTCATCTAGTTAGGACATTTCTAAATCATCCAAGGATGAACATATTTTGGCTTTTTATGTCATTTTGAGATGCTATGATTACCATCATCATTTGGCTCACGATTTAAATGTGATTGACTTGTTTTTTTTATTACGCTCTTTTAGGTGGCCGTCAAAGTCTTCATTATTTAAATAAGATTCATTGCTTTGATTTGCATATTCATCGTCATTGATATTTTTCACCAAAGGATACTCAAAGTTAAGTTTTGTTTCATTGACAAAGGGATTAAAATGGTCTATTACATCGAAGTAATTAGCCTCAAGGCCCTTTTCCCCAAAGGGGTGGGTTAGATAGTAGGAGTAGGTTCTGCTTAAAGTATGTAAGAACTGTCATCTTTAAAGGGATACTCATGAAGTCAGAATCCATATTTGAGCTTGCCCAGAAGAGTTCCGATGTCCCAAACCTTGTCCCGAACCAAATCTAAACCTAGACCGAGCCTAGTCCATACCTCGAGCCCAGTGTGTGTTGAGTTGTACCTTTATTACTTTTTTAGTTTTTTTTTTAGTTTGAGCCATTTTTATTTTTATGATTTATTTAGAATTTTCTATGTTTTATTTTCTATTTTATTTTTATTTGTGTAATTTTATTTTATTTTTTATTAGTTTTTAGTTTTATTTTATTAGGATTAGTTTTTAGGTGTTTTATTTTTAGTTTCATTAGAATGTGTGTGTGTGTGTCTATATATATATATATATATATATATATATATTCTTTAGTTTTTACTTTAGATTTTTTTAGTTTTTATTTTATAGATTATAAACTTTATTTTATTTTAATTTTTGTTTGTATAGATTTATATAATTTTTTTAGGATTTTATTTATTCTAATTTTCATTTTTTAGGGTCAAAATGAAAGACGCACACACCATAAAACTCTACACCTAAAACAACACTCCCCCACACCATAACACCATACACTCACCACACCCAATCCCCCTCACCCATCATCTTCCTCCCAACAACACTCTCTCGCCTCAATCCACCATAAGCAACACAACCTTAACCCATCTCCTTCTAATAACCAAAAACACACACACCCATTTATCTCTAAACCAACAACAAACAAATCGGGTCTGTCGAACCCGACCCCCTAACCACTGTCCAAAAATCCACGACCCCTTTACTTCCTGAATCGCGACCTCACCCCAATCCCCATACCCGACCTTTTCCATACCAGCAAACCGAACCCGTACATCCCTCAAATCGAGCTAGACCCGAAACCGAACCTACCTCAAACCCGTGTCTATCAGCTCTTGAACCCGATCACCATCTCGATCCAACCTTTCCACAGTCAACAAAAATCCCAACAAAATCGGACATAATCCCAAACCAAAAATAAAAATCCCACAAAATCTTCAACCAAAATAAAATCGTGGGACTCAAGAAAAGAAGATGTCAAGCCACTTTAAAAGAGAAGAAGTCTCATATCTGCGTACAGAGAGAGAGAGAACATGAGAGACAGGAAAAAGAAAAAAATGAGACGACAAAGGGCAGAAAAATAGTCAGAAAAAATCATAGAAAAATTAGTTTAGGATTAGAAAAAATTAATATGTTCGGTATTTACTTTCATTTTTGTAATCTAGTTAGTTTTTGTGATGACTTTGGTATGCGTGTTCATGCACACAGTTGACACATAAAATTATTGCATATCACATTTCTTTCTCTTTCTCTTTAGTTTTTTGTTTTTAATTGTGCTAGTGCTGAAATTTTAATCATATCTGGATAAACTCCACAGTCAAGGGTTGGGATGAAATGATTGTGTTGAGTTATTTAATGAACTAATTTTTCATTGATGTGTTCCAGACTAATTAAATTGGAAAAAAATCACAAATTAATTTATGTGATGAGAGTTAATAAAGTAATGATGAAAATTGATATTTGTTTTTTGGCTTTGACTTATATATAAGTTCTATTCTTAAATTCAAATATTAATTCCTTATGTTTAATTCAAAGATCCTTACAAATTTTTATAAATTGATCTTAGCGGATAATTTGTAAGAACAAGTATGAATCTTAACTTTTTATATGTGGTGACAATTCCTGGTTTAATTGCTGAAAAAGATAAAATTGAATTTAGGATGGTAACAAGAGTTAAGTTTTAAATTGAATATTATTTCGAAATATTCAATTGAATAATTAGGGCATTAAATTAAATTTACTACGCGGTGTAATCCCACCTCTTTTTTCTTCTCATAAATTCTAAACTAGATTATTTTTAAAAAAAAAATTATAGTCATTTTAGTTACATAATTTTTCGTTTCCTCCCTTGAAAATTCTTTTTAAATATAAAACTAAAAAAACATTTAAAAAATTTAAAAACACATTTTTTTTTTAATAAAAATTGGAATTGCAAGTTTTCACGATAACCGTTTCAACGCTAGAAATTGGATTGATAACCGAATTTGTCACGATACTGAATTTTTAATAATTTTTGTAGGTTATTCTAGGAATTTTGATACTCGAAGTTTGACCGCAACGACATTCCAAATCAATATCCAAGGAAGACACAGATGAAGAGTAATGAAATGGCACGGTTGTCGATTTCTTGAAGATTGAAGCCCGTGAATATTTGTAATTTTTATTTTTAGTAGTTATTCCTTCCCCTCCCTCCTTAAATTAGTTGTTTAGGATTATTGATTCCTTGTAGTTCATTTGGGGTGCATTTTGATACCATTTTCTTTTTGTAATAATTATTCCTTAAAAAAAAGTGAAAAGGAAAACCGGACAAGGTAGAGAGAGGGTGTCCAAAGGCGAGGATTTAGAAGCCTCTCTACTTTGGATCAGTAGGACTCCTGGGATGACTGAAGTAGGCGTACTTACCCCCGATCGACTCAACTCGGTCTTCACCCCATGTGTGTAAAAATCATGGGAGGTAAACTCTTTATCACTCGCGAATCTCCTGCAAGCGAGTCAATTTTTGTGTGTTACTTGCTCATATATGCTTTTTATTTCTGTATCGCACTTAAATTGGATGGTTTGATGAATAAATTTACCTAAGACCTATACCCGGTCATTGCAACGAGTTGGGATTTCATCACCCACTCAATCACATCTCCATTTGCTTGTTAGCCGTGCCCTCACTTAAATTAAAATCAATCTACCAGCAAGATTAGTAGGAATGGTGTTCATTATGACCCTTTAGGAACGAGACCCTCGTAGGATCTTCTAGTGAGTCCTCTCCAACCTTGCACATCTTCACTCAACTATTTTAAGACTTTTGTCTAGGCAAAGTGGGTTTTAAGTGAGGCCGCCCAGTAAAACGGGTTTATGCTTTCCCTAGCATGTTATCGGATAGTTGTTTGTTGTAGTAGCTAGCGTGGAGAGCCTTAACTAGTAATCCTCTTGTCTCTCGGGAAGAAAGTAGGAGCACACTTTTACCGGTGAGGCCTGAGATTACATGTTTTTCTCGCCCGCGAACTAATTAAAGTTGACTACCCACTCACTAACTTGAAGATAATAATTTGGTTATGTGCTCATTTGGACTTGTTCCCTTTGTGTACGTGTCTTAATTGTTCCTTTCGGTAGTCAGCTTTTCACTCCATCTGTCAGTTTTCCCCATGTAAGTCCATCGCTAATTTTTCTCGATTTTGCTGCATTATTTTTTCCAAAAATGATAAATAGAAAAATATTTTCCATATTTTTTTCTACCTCTCTCCAAACACCAAAAATATTTTTCAATTATTCCTAGATTTAAAAAAAAATCCAAAAATATTTTCATTTTTCCTTTCTCAAAAAACCCAAAAATATTTTTCGTTGTTTTTAAGCCAAATTGGCACCGAATTGATCATCGATTAACATGTTCTCCTGGTGCTCCATCTCTAAATCCCCCCTTAGGTGATTTTCCGCTTTATGTCCCCGATCTGTGTTCATCTTCATCAGAGACGCCTAGTTCTCCCACTTCCACTATTTCTGTTATCCCACCCATCATGGACGACGAACACACTTTAAGGGACTACTTTGCCCCGATTACGTCCACTCCAACTTCATGCATCGTTCTTTCACCCACTTCGTCCGTGCAATTTGAAATTTTCCCCGTGATTATTTTTATGTTACCCAGTTTTCATGGCCTTGAACGCGAGTCTCCTTACACTCACTTGCGGAAATTTCTCACTATGTGCGCTACTTTTAAAAATCAAAACTTAGACAAAGAAAATGTTCGTCTTCGGTTGTTTAACTTTTCTCTCCACGATAATGCATCCATGTGGCACCATTCCTTTCCCCCGGTAGCTATCCAAGATTGGGAACAACTTGTCAAGAAGTTCATGTATAAATTCTATCCCATGAGAAAAACAAATGAAATGCGCCAAGCAATTTAGGATTTTAGACAAAAGCCTACCGAACAGTTTTGTGATACATGGGGCCATTTTCAAAACTATATTAATAGTTGTTCACATCAAGGTCTCGAGAAAAGTCCCTTAGTCCATATTTTTTTTACAATGGTCTTATCCCTTCTTCTCGCACAATGATTGAATCCATGCATAAAGGGAAGTTCATGCATTTAACTCCTATTGCCGCCTATAATTTTCTCCTTGAATTAGGAGATGACTCCCAAGATTGGGAGGGTACCAATGTGTTTTCGAGATCCAACCCTCCACGTGTAGGGAACACTTTTGAGGTAAATTTTTTTCCTGATTTTAAAACTTTTCTACACAGCTTACACTCATTGACTAAAACCGTTGACTTCTTAGTTGTACTATGCAATAAAATGTTTCACTTTCTAAACAAGAAATGACCGTCAACAATTCTAGTCTTTCTTTTTACAGTGTCTTCTTCAGTTAAGATCATTTGGCTCATTTGTGCCCCCTCCTGCAACATGATCCCGAACCAACCATAGCCCAAGCATATGCCTTTGATAATACTAGGAAACTTGTTCCCCCACCATTTATTTACAATCCTAATAATAGGAATCCTCCCTATATCTCTTATAAGTACGACCACAACTCCGCTCCTTCCCAACCACAACAACATGTTGGTGGTCCCCCTAGGGTTCCACAAAACCCACCAAGGCAACCTCACCCTCCTGTCCCCCATCAGTCTGCTCCTTCCCATCAATCTAACTTTCTATCTTCCTTTGTCCCTCATGGCGGACATTCAAACAACAATAATCAGCTGGTTCCTGTCCCCCCTCCTTCATACGAGTATTCACAATAACTTAATTCTCAGCGCGAGTTGGTTCCCCATCCATCTTATGCCCCTCCTCCCAATTCCTCCACCTCTTCTCTCGAGAATCTCCTCACTCAGTTTTTGACCACTCAGAGTAAAGACCTCCAACGGCTTGAGCAGCGTTTCAACCAATTCGAATCTGATAGAGAGAAAGGTCATTTTCCCAGTCAACCCATTGCTAACCCTAAGGGGAATGGCAAAGAATTGGCCTACGAGGTTGCTTCCACTTCCAATCCACAAAATTAACCAGCGGATATGAAAGTATTATCTTCTCTTTGCTCGAGAAAACAAGTTGACAATGGTGTTCACGATCCCAGTGATGTCCCCATCCCACCCAACCCATCTTTAGAGACTGTCCCTGAGGTTACCCCACCATTTAAATCCACATCTCACACTGAGTCCAAGCCTCCTGAGCCCACCTCCGTTTATGTTCCCAAAGCACCATTCCCTCATCGGTTAGCTCCCACTAAGAAAGCCCAACAATTTGACGAGATCAATAAAGTCTTTCAGAATGTTCACATTAACATTCCTTTCCTCACCCTGATTCAATAAGTCCCTTCATATGTCAAATTTTTGAAGGACTTGTGCACTGTTAAGCGTAGGACCAATGTTCCTCGTGATGCTTTCCTCACTGAGCAAGATATGTCCCTTATCCATAATAACAATGTTGTAAAGTATAAAGACCCTGGTCGTCCAACTGTCTCTTGCATATTAGTTGAGAAGTTCACAACTAGAGCTTTACTTGATCTTGGGGCTAGTGTTAATTTATTACCTTACTCCCTTTACCTTGAGTTAGGTTTATAAAACATGAAACCTACATGAGTTACTCTTCAACTTGTTGATCATTCTATGAAAGTACCTAAAGTTATAGTTGTAGACGTTTTGGTGAAAGTTTTGAACTTTTACTATCCTATGGATTTCATCATCTTAGACCCTCATGTGCCCGACCCAACCAATACTTCAATCATATTGGGTTACCCCTTTTTGGCCACTGCCAATGCCATAATCAATTTTCATGACGGATCCATGAATCTATCTTTTGGCAACATGACTTTAGAAGATAATATCTTCCACCTTATGCAACAACCGGTAGATGTCGATTCTATTGATGAGGTCTGTGTGATTGACTCCTTAGTTAACAAAATGTTGAACCAAACTTAGCATGTCGATCCTCTCTAATAATGTCTGGCTCATTTTGGATTCGACTTTGATATTGATTCCTCCATCTCTGAACTTAATGCCATGTTAGATTCCACTCCAGTGATGGACGCTTTCTTTTGGGACCCTCCATTCGAGCCCCACTATGTTGATACTCTTCACTCTGTGGATCACCCTATTCCACCTTCTGAACTCCCTGCCACATCAGATTCCTCCACTTTATGCACCGAGAACTCTCGGGACTCTATTTTTGTGTCTGAGTCTGATGTCACTCCTTCGCCACCTACTAGTTTGGAGCTTAAGCCCTTTCGTCTTAAGATGAAATATATATTTTTAGTACCCAAAAACCATCACTCTGTCATCATTGCTTCCGACTTGACCCCTGTACAAAAAGAGAAATTAGTCCACAACCTTACTTAGCATAACACTACTATAGGATGGACCATTTCAGACATTCACGATGTGAAACCCAATGTTTTTAGTCATCGCATTCATTTAGAGGAGAATGCCAAGACTTCTCATGAACCCCGACATCGATTCAACCCTGATATGAAATAATTCATGTGTGCTGAGATTTTAAAATTCTTGATACTGGTATGATCTACCCTATATCAGATTGTCAGTGGGTCAGTCACATTCATGTCGTACCAAAAAAGTCCGGTGTTAACGTCGTAACAAATAATGACAATGAGATTGTGCCCACCTGTATGCAAACGGGGTGGCGTATTTGTATTGACTATCGCAAGCTCAATGCTATCACTCAAAAAGACCACTTTCCTCTTCCCTATATTTACCAAATGCTCGAATGTTTAGCTGGCAATGTGTATTACTTCTTCCATAACGGTTATTCAAGATACAACCAAATTCCAACTGCCCCTAAAGACCAAGAGAAAACTACCTTCACATTTCCCTTCGTCACTTTTGCCTACTCTCGCATGCCCTTTGTTGTTTACAATGCACCTACGACTTTTCAATAGTGTATGATTTGCATTTCAGTGACATGGTCGAACGTTTTCTCGAAATCTTTATGGATGATTTTTGTGTGTTTGGTTCTTCCTTCGAGCAATGCCTTTCTCATCTCACTATGGTCCTCAAATATTGTCAAGAAAAGAAATTGGTCCTCAATTGGGAAAAATGTCACTTCATGGTCAAAAAGGGGATTGTTCTCCATCACATAGTCTCTCATGATGGTATTGAAGTAGGCAAAGAAAAAGTCGACATAATTTCCTCGTTTCCCATTCCTAAGTCTGTTAAGGACATTCATACCTTCTTAGGACATGCGGACTTCTACCTTCGTTTCATCAAGGAATTTTCTAAAATCGCTCGCCCTTTAACAACCCTTTTATCCAAAGATGTTCCCTTTATCTTTGACGATGCATGTGTCGATTCTATTGAGCGCCTTGAGGCTGAGCTCACTTCTGCTTCTATCATTCAGCCTCCTAATTGGTCTTTACCTTTTGAGCTCACTTACCACATTATCATTCACCCATTTTCCATATTTCCCTTATCCATATATATCCCAAATACCATCCACATATCATTTTCCCATCACTAACATCATTTTTGAGAAAAAGTGTGTTTGAAATTCTCAATGTAAATTGTCTTCATTTTTGTTATGAAAGAAAAATGTATCGCAATAAAAAAAAGAAAAAAAATAGAAAAGAAGAAAAATAAAGATGCGATCACAAGTTCAAAAGATGAATACATTAGTCAAACAAAGTGTGTTTCACTCTTCTCAAAAACCCTATCATTCATTTTCTTCATTTCATTATCCCCTCATACCTTTCATAAACCACATTTTCACCCTTGGTGACGTGTTCGGGCAAACGAGAAGTGTATATGGTGAATAACTCAGCATTCTCGACATAGTGGTTAACATTCGTTCATGAGATCAAATTTTCTTTCATGTATCTATCATTTTCTATAAAGTGTGTGAAACGTTTACATTTACTCACATCCTCACAAACTAGAGAGATACACTCACCTAATTCTCAGAGAGTTCGATTCAGAGAGATATATCGAGTGAGAATTGAAGTCAAAGCTTTGAGTCTATAAAGGCAATCTAGGAATTACTCTAATGATACTTAAAATTGTTTCACACAACACACGCTGAGTTTTAGGAAGGATTGCGCTTTTGGTATTAAGTAATTTCATATCTTATTTGATAGTTGAATACGACGTTCCTTAATGTCCTTTTATAGTTGGGTTGTATAGCGTTTCATCACCTACTCAGATACTGCATTTAAATAAGTTTTTGAATTTTGTTGGTACATTCACTGAAAACCCTCATGAGACACCACTCGTCCTGTAGGGCAACCTATCGGGTTAACATCTTGTTGCACATGCTAAGTGCAATCGCTAGTGCCTGCGAAAGTGGCTTACTTTTGATCACTTATCTTTATTTTCTTTCTATTTTTCTCGAGGACTAACAATATTCTGTTTGGGGGTGGTGTGATAGGCACCCAAAAGTGTATTTTTATGCCCCAAATAGATGCATTTTAGTTACTCATTTTAATTAAAAATGACCTTATGTTTATATTTTAATATTTTTAGGTCAATCAACAGTCGCAACATCAAATCATGCTAAATTAAGTCAATTGCGACCCAGAAGCGCTTAAAACAATGCATAGAAGAAATCAAAGGAGATCGCGAAGTCATAATCCATATTTGAGCTTGCCCAGAAGAGTTCCGATGTCCCGAACCAAATCTAAACCTAGATCGAGCCCAGTCCATACCTCAAGCCCGGTGTGTGTTGAGTTGTACCTTTAATATTTTTTTAGATTTTTTTTAGATTGAGTCATTTTTATTTTTAGCTTTTATTTAGAATTTTCTAGGTTTTATTTTTAGGATTTTTTTTATCTTTAGTTTTTACTTAATATTTTTTTAGTTTTTATTTTATTTTTATTTTATAGATTAGAAACTTTATTTTATTTTAAGTTTAGTTTTATAGATTTTATATTTTTTTAGGATTTTAGTTATTTTCATTTTCATTTTTTTAGGGTCAAAATGAAACACACACACGTACCATAAAACTCAACACCTAATCTCCACCTAAAACAAACCCCCCTCACACACCATAACACCATACACTAACCACACCCAATCCCCCTCACCCATCGTCTTCCTCCCAATAACACTCTCTCTCCTCAATCCACCATAACCAACACAACCTTAACCCATCTCCTTCTAATAACCAAAAACACACACACCCATTTATCTCTAAACCAACAACAAATAAACCGTGTTTGTCGAACCCGACCCCCTAACCCCTGTCCAAAAACTCGCAACTCCTTTACTTCCTGAACCGCAAACTCACCCCAATCCGCGTACCCGACCAACCTGACATTTTCCATACCAACAAACCGAACCCGGACAACCCTCAAATCGGGCTAGACCCGAAACCGAACCTACCTTAAACCCGTATCCAGCAGCGCCTCAACCCGGTCACCATCTCCATCCAACATATCCATTGTCAACGAAAATCCCAACAAAATCGAACATAATCCCAAGCCAAAAATAAAAATCCCACAAAATCTTCAACCAAAATAAAATCGTGGGACTCAAGAAAAGAAGATGTCAAGCCGCTTTAAAAGAGAAGAACTCTCATATATGCGTACACAGAGAGAGAACATGAGAGACAGGAAAAGAAAAAAAAGAGACTGTAGAGGGTAGAAAAATAGTCAGGAAAAATCATAAAAAAATTAGTTTAGGATTAGAAAAAATTGTTAGGTTCGGTATCTACTTTCATTTTTGTAAACTCGTTAGTTTTTGTGACGAGTTTGGGATGCGTGTTCATGCACACAGTTGACACAGAAAATTATTTTGTATCGTATTTCTTTCTCTTTCTCTTTAGTTTTTTGTTTGTTAAGTGTGCTAGTGCTGAGATTTTAATCATGTCTGGATAAACACCCCATTCAAGGGGTGGGATGAAACGCGTGTGTTGAGTTCTTTAATGAACTAATTTTTCATTGATGTGTTCTAGGCTAATTAAATTGGAAAAAAATCACACATTAATTTATGTGACGAGAGTTAATAAATTAATTATGAAAATTGATATTTGATTTTTGGATTTGACTTATATATAAGTTATATTATTAAATTGAAATATTAATTCCTTGTGTTCAATTCAAAGATCCGTACAAATTTTTATAAATTGATCTTAGCGGATAATTTGTAAGAACAAGTATGAATCTTAACTTTTATATGTGGTGACAATTCCTGATTTAATTGCTGAAAAAGATAAAATTGAATTTAGGATAGTAACGAGAGTTAAGTTTTAAATTCAATATTATTTCGAACTATTCAATTGAATAATTAGGGCATTAAATTAAATTGACTACGCGGTGTAATCCCACCTTTGGTTTCTTCTTATAAATTCTAAATTAGATTATTTTTTTAAAATTTTTTTAGTCATTTTAGTTGCATAATTTTTCGTTTCCTCCCTTGAAAATTGTTTTTAAATATAAAATTAAAAAAATATTTAAAAAATTTAAAAACACAATTTGTTTTTAATAAAAAATGGAATTGCAAGTTTTCACGATAACCGTTTCAACCCTAGAAATTGGATTAATACTCGAATTTGCCATGATACTGAATTTTTAACAAATTTTGTAGGTGATTCCAGGAATTTTGACACTCGAAGTTTGACCCCAACGACATTCCAAATCCATATCCAAGGAAGACACAAATCAAGAGTAATCAGTTATCATCCTCTATCGTTATCTAACAAAAGATCTCCCTTAAGTCTTTGATAAGATCCCATGGATTTTCTAGTTTCTCAATTAGATTAACTACTACATGAACTAATCTTTCACCCACGCTGAGTGATCTTCAAAGAAACTTTTCTATCATGGAATTTTTTATCCTGGAGATAGTTTCCACCAATGGATCATAAAATCTACAGAAAGGAAAATATTCTCATTTTTTTTATCATTTCTCAATTGCGACAATGATGGTAAGGGGTATGTGTAACCCCTGGCTTCTTGAATTCAGAACTCTTATATTTGAGTGCCCTGGCATAAGAATTATTTCTCAAACCTTTGGTGTTGGATTACTTGAGGACATTGAAAGGATCACTAATCCCTTTTTTATTTTTTTGAGGCCCATTCCTGGTAGGTACATCATATTTTTCATCAAGTGCGTAATTTTGTAACACCTAAACTCGAAGTAGGTGGTGGAATTTATTCCTCAGTGTCGATAGCGATGACTTTTATAGGAAGACCTGGATGTAATCCATTCATATACATGTCCGTACTTTCATGTTAAATTTCCACTACTCAATTAGTAGTTCCTTCATTGTTGAGTAAGTCAGCGTTTCCTGATAAAGTATTCAGGCTTTCTCCACAGAATAATTTCAGCTTTTAGTGTAACAGGAAATCACCACCAATATCATGGATCCACAAGCTTCCTACAAGTAGGTTGATATTGGCCAATATGTCACTTACCTAAAACATTGTGATTCTTTCAAATGGTCCAATCCCTAGTTCAATTTTAATCGAAGAAAGAATTTTATTCTGGTGTTGTCATAAGCTTTGACAACTTGCATCGTTGGTGTGAGGTCTTCACGTTTAGTCCCATGAACTTGGTTGTTCTTAGAGGGAAAACTTTAGAGTTGATCCATCTAATACTACGGGCAC
Source organism: Sambucus nigra (assembly GCA_949130495.1). Classification (NCBI taxonomy): domain Eukaryota; kingdom Viridiplantae; phylum Streptophyta; class Magnoliopsida; order Dipsacales; family Adoxaceae; genus Sambucus; species Sambucus nigra. The sequence continues at coordinate 737,078,551 of OX422210.1, read as the reverse complement.
CCTCTCTCCTTTAACATTTATTGTGATTTTCTGATCCATATAGTGAGGCCTTCGACTGTTCTGTAAGTTTGAAATATATACTTTTCAAAATTTCAAATTTCCTACAATATTCATAATTTTTTCTAGAGTAGATTAGATGGGTACAATTTTTTTGGCAATCTGTTTAGTGATAAAACACTTATGAGGTTGTGATGATATGAGAATTCCCCATATGGAGATATTGGCATGAGTCTTCAACCATGTCTAGAGAGTTGTCTTCTGTCACTTCTTTTCCTTTGTCCCCACTTTTTTTTTTCTGATAGGAATGGTTTAAGGCTACGAAACATTAGGAATCTTTAACTATGTGGCTGCACCTATTTCCTTGAACTGAAACTTATAAATTTTTCATTTTATTTTCTAGTCTTCACATATTGTCATGACCTTAATTATGACCTTTATCTTATTTTCTAACCATGATGACTGCGACACCTAACTACGGAGTCCTTATGCTTTTATTGGTTCTTGTTGTGGACCTATAAATTGGAATGCTTGGGAGTATTGGTAGGACTTCTGGAAGAGACATTTTACTATTCCTCCTCCCATAGTGCTTTATATAAAACTTTGAAGACCAGTGGGCCCTATAGGCTTAAAGACTGGCCAAACTGCGGTTAAGTAGCATCTGACTCTTCTGATTGTAGGAATTACAAGGATGCTGTGGAAAATATTGATATGGAGGAAGATAATTTCTCTAGCAATAATCCCTATATAGATGTGGATGTCACGACAATAACTTCTATGATAGTTGTGGTTGTAGAGGCAAGAAGTAATGAAGCCAATACTTGTAAATGTGTCCACGAGTCTGTAAGAGAGACCAAAAAACTTCACCACCCTTGCATTATGAATGAGGAGTGGTTGATTGACTTGTCTAAGGCATGTGAGTTCCTAGAGGGAACAAATTGTACACTTCCATTTGTCGAGAAAAGGTTATGATCCACAGTCCCAAACAATGGGTCTAGCTTCCCCCTTCACGCTTTTCTCTTATGGTTACGGCAACCTATCCCAGTACCTATGAGAAAAATATTAAGTTCCATGAACTTAGACCCAACCTAAGTTGATCCTAATGGTTGGAGGGCGATTCTTGCTGCTCTGATCATTTGGAAGAAAAACTTTAAAAGAGATATAACGGCTGTAGAGTTATTTGATTTTCACAGACCGAAAGAAAAATCTATGGACAACCCATGGTGATTATACAAGGGTCTGAAGAGTTAGAATAGGTATATAATGAGGGGGATTACTCCTAGTGACAAAAACTGTAATAACAAGTTCTTCTTTGTTTCTAGGGATAGCTGGGACATCTTCCCAGAAGAAAGTGAGAGAGATAGTTTAGAGTGTTACGGACTTGGAGACTTCCACCTAAATAAGGTATAATTATGGCCAAGGCCTTTTCTTCTTACTTCAATTATTTTACCTGCCTCATCTTTTAATTTCTTTATTGATAACATCCACGGCCTTTGCTAACCATTTGTTTATGTTTATGCAATTTTGATACCCTCTAAGAGACAGGGGGAAAGAATTAAGACTACAGTCTCAATTGAGGGCGATTAAAATATTTTCCCTAACATATTGACTCTGCGATCACTATATAAATGCGGATGCTACCTATCACATGAAGCACCAATTAAGGGTTCAAATGGTTATTTCCTTTCTTCTAATTATTTTTGTGTCATTACTTTTCAACTTAGAATACATACATCTCTTCTTTTAGATTTTATCGCGAAGGAGATCGATAGGGAGCTACTAATATTCCAAATTCATTAGTTGGAAAAGGTCATCCAAGGCCTTAACCATTCCTTAAATAATAAGGGAAAAAAAGAGGAAGAGGGCAGCTAAAGAGGCTGTCCTTCAGGTTGAGAAAGAGGTTGCTCCTCCAGCTGAGAAAGAGCCAACTTCCACTGATGGTGCCGCATCCATTCAGCCAGATGTTGGAGTTATTATTACAGACCCTCCAATTATTGACGATGACATTGGGGAGAAATTCTATGCAACTGGTTCAACATCTAATTCTGGGGGGGACTTCCATGGATGTTCTAGCCCCATTCATACCTTCAACACTCCGTCCCCTCTGCGGACTGTTGTTGTCAATAATGCTAATCTTCCTGCTCCTAAAAGAAGGGAACTAATTATATTGATGGGTCTTTGTGTCCTAGATTAAGGTAGACAGTTCCAAAATACCCTGGGGACACAATAATAAATTCTCTCCTAAGGATGATGTAGGTTGTGGAGGACCTTGAAGAATATTCTAGGCACAATCTGTTGAGGGTAAGGATTACTTCACTTTTTTTTCTTTCTCCAACCATTTTGGTATACTTGTCCTATACTAATTATAAACACCCCAACCTAGGACCCCCTAAGCACCTATTTAGGTCCTAATACCCACTCATTCATCGCAGACCCCAAGTCCTACTCTGACTACCGATCTATAGGGTGCTCCTAGACCCTATTTGACTCCATTAAACTTTATTTTCTGATAAAAATCTCAATGAATATCCAAAGGGATCTGAATTCCCTTTCCAACGATCTTCCCCATGCCCGAAACGCCCTTATTCTTCTGATAAGCGGTCCATTTTTCTATCGAAAACTAATCTGAAGGCCATTGGGCGCTCTTAGGCTCCGTTTGACTCCTTCCAACTCTTTATCTAGAAGAAGATGAATTAATATTTGAATGAATCTAAATACCCTTTTCCAACAGTTCACCCCATGCATTAATCAACCTTACGGTATGGATGAATGACCCATTTTACTCTAAAAGATCACCGAGCACTTTCGAGCTCCATTTGACCTAGGTCAACTCTCTGAACTGAATGAATATGATTGTAATCTTGAAAGGAACAGAATACCCTTTCCAAAGGGTTATTTCGTGTGTAAATCGCCCTTATAGTTTGGAGGAACGATTCGTTCTCCTCTGGGAATTTCATGTTTAGTGACCAACGGGCTCTTTTGGGACCATTTGACTTCGTCAACTCCAAAACTCGGAATTGCTCAATTTATTCTTAAAGGTATGTGAATACCCTTTGAAATGGTCTGCCCCATGTGTGATTCTGCCAAATGGAACCCCAGGACCCTGCTTATCGGCGGTGTGTATGTGATTTTAAGCTGATAGGCGGGTATAGGACCATGTTGATCGGCACCCCCTTGGCCCTATAAATAGAGGTAACGAAATCACTTTGAAAATCACACTTGAACATCCCTCTTAGAAATTTAAAGAAAATTCTCTCAAATTCAGAGTTGTTCCCCTCTTACAAAACCATTTCCTACATTGCTTCCATCCTTTTCGTACTCTTTTGTGTAAATTCCCACCCATCTCCTCATACCACCATCATCTGATCATAAGATAAGAGAATCTACAATCAATATCCACTTCAAGTCTTCATAAGGAGGTTTAGTTCTTCCCCTTGACATTAAATTCTCTTATTTTCGCATTTTTTTACTTCATTTCCACTTTAGTACTTACTTCATCATGTCACATATCTTAATTTCAAAATTTTTATTATTAGTATTTCCACATACTTTATTTTCATAAGAAAACCCATAAATAAGAAAAGGAGGGTTCACTTGTAAATTCGAAATGGGGAATTCTCATCACATTTTCTCACACTAAAACACGTTTTCTCACACTAAAGCACCTTTTTCTACACACCAACATACTTTAGTATCTTTAAACTACATGGACTTTGATGCCCCTGGGCTACGTAGGCATCTTGGGTAAATCCCTAGACTTGAGTCCTCCCACACACTTTTTTACCTTTATGAATCGGTAAAGACTTAGATCATGTTTTAAATAACTATTTTGGGAACACTCCTAAAGATGACCTCGCTCTGCCTTTATCCATGAAAAAAGTTATAGCCACCCCATTCTGTTAACCCTTAACTCTCCTTAGGTCCCTAGTACCTCCCTTCATCACTATAAACCCAGGTCACGTCCCGAGTAGTGACCTGGAAGCCATCGGGCACCCCCCGACTCAGTTTGAACCAAAAGTCAAACTCCTCGTCTCAATCGAGACTCAATGAATCTTCTAAGGGCACTGAATACCCTTTACAATGGTCTGCCCCGTGCATGATTCCGACTTACCATACGGACGAACGCGCCATTTGCGTTCGAAACCTGACCTAGAGGCCACCGGGCGCTCCCGGGCTCTATTTGACCTATGTCAACTCTTCAGCTCAACCAAGGTTGAATGAATCTTCGAAGGGAACTTAATACCCTTTCCAACGGTCCACTCCGTGCATGATTCCGACTTACCATGAGGGCGAACGCGCCATTTGCGTCCGAAACCTGACCTAGAGGCCACCGGGCGCTCCCGGGCTCTATTTGACCTATGTCAACTCTTCATCATGACCGAGGCTAAATGAATTTTCAAAGGGCACTGAATACCCTTTCCAACGGTTCGTCCCGTGTGCAATTTCGACTTTCCATGCGGACGAACGATCCGTTTGACTCCGAGAAGCCACCGAGCGCTTCTCGAGCCCGGTTGACCAAAGTCAACTCCCCAAACTGGGTCAAACTCTTTGGAATGTCGAAATACATCTCCTAACCTTTCCAATGGTATGCCCCATGCACGATTCAGACTTACCATGCGGACGAATGCACCATTTACGTTAGGGGATTCCCCGTCCAATGGACCAACAAACGCTTCCAAGCCACATTTGACCCAAAGTCAACTCCCAAACTTGGGTCTGAAATACCTTTCCAATGGTATGCCCCGTGCATGATTCTAACCAACGGTTTTCCCTCGATGGCCAATTTTTTGAAAAAGCCTGAGGCGCACTGCCAAATGGTAGGTCCCAGATCCTGCCTATCAGCACCTGCCGATAGGCAGTGCCATGATAGGGCCGATCGACAGTCCCCTAGGGTTATAAAAGGAGGCCTTGGCCTTATTTGCAAGAGGAGCCCAGATCTGATAGAAATCTATCTGAACGAATCCCAGAAACCTCTCTCGAAGGCAGCGTGATACGACGCAAATATTGCGTATTTCACCCGTTAACCTACGCCTTATTAGCCCCCTTGGGTATCTTAATCCCTATACTTATGCTCGTTAACCAGACAACCTAGGATTTCTATGTTAACATGTTTTACAGGGGTTAATTGAGCTTTTGTAGGTATTTGGATGCTTAGTATGAAGTTCAGACGCTTTCCGGAAATGTTTTGTCGACCTTTGCATCTTCGGGGGCATTTTAGTAATTCCATCATTCGGGTTTGAAGCCCAAACTCTTCACGGAAGCTGAAGCCCTTTGATTTCTCTTCGCGTGGCCGCTAACGGTGCATGATTCCGAGTTGTAATGATGGAGATATGGCTTTTTTAGGATGATTTTTACTTAAAAAGTACACTCAAGGTCACATTCAAGGGAATTTTAGTCATTTCATATTTTGGTTTTTTATCCTAATGTCTTCTTGGATGTTGTAGTCCTCTGAGTTATCTTCGTGTAGCCTCCGACCGTGCCTCATTCCGAGCTATAACGAAGAAATGGCGGCATTTTCCGTAAAACAGGACAAAGCTGCAGATTCTGGCCTGTTTCCTGCGAATCGATTCGGCCCAAAACCGAATCGATTCGGTTTGCACCAGAATGCCAGTTATTTGCTTCCCCTGTTTCCAAATCGATTCGGTCCTTTACCGAATCGATTCGGCTACAGTAAAAGTCCGAAAATCTTCATTTTAAGTTGGTTTTTGGTTGGGTATATATAGAGAAACATTGTATTAAGTTGGGGGGACGTTTTTAGGTTAGTTTTAGTTAGGGTTTTGGGGTTTTGGATGGTTCTTCTTCCATTCTCTTTGGATTGACAACCCAATTGGTTTGTATGTTAACTATTCATCTTCCCTACCATTAATATAGTTTGTTTTCCATTAATTCTTGCTTTCTAGTGTAATTTACATGCCTTCATAATTAGGTTTACTTGCTTTATTTCTTGCTTTCTTAGTTTAATTTAGTTTAATTCATTATGCACCCTTAGATAAATAGGGTCGGGATTGTGTTTTTGCCATTTTCGAGTTTGGACCTCGAAAATTAGGTTTTGTGTAAAATTGCGTTTAATTGAAACCGCGTGTATTAAACTTGGATTGTTATGCGTTTAACTTTATTTGTCACGCAACTTTAGTGTTTACAGCGACAATCCGAAATTAATCCGCGTGTGACCATTTTTAGTTAAATATTTAATCTCGCAACTTTGGGTTAAATTCCTTCTTGTGTGATGTTTATGCTTAATTGTAAATGATCGATTAAGTGTTTTCGAACCGTAATTCTAATTAGTAGTTGTTTAGCCCGTGTGGTGGAATGCGATCCCGATCCTCGCTTTACTTTTGTGTAGTGTAACTTCTCTTTTTCTTTTTCCACCATAACCACCTATCACCTTTTCTTTTATTTATTTTACACCACTTTTATTCCTGAAGTAATTAAACAATTAAAATCTAAAATTTAATCACTCCCTGTGGATTTCTTACGACACCCGACTTACCGCTGTGCTTGCTTGTCAAGTGTAGTAGTAGCTTAGGTTTTTGCATCGCGGCGGCGAAACACACAACGATTGTGTCCTCACACGAACACACTTTTACCGCTCGATCACATCGTGATTTCTACTTCCAAATCCCTCTTTTACCTTCACTTTTCATCATCCTTTTCATCAAACTTGGTGAATGAACCACTCTCCATCATCATCCAAGCTCAAGGGCTGCTCTCAAACATTCAAGATCAAGCTCAAGATCTTCAAGAAGGTCCAACTTTCTCAAACTCTCTCTCTTAAATTCTCTTGAATTCCCAATAACTTGTTTTCTCACTTAGCACTTCTATAATCTCATCTCACATATCCTAATATACTTTTTATTTAGTATTATTGCACATCTCTTATTTTCATATAAATAAAAATCCCAAAACAAGAAAAAGAGGGTTTGCTCATAAATTCCAGGTAGGGATTCTCACACTTTTTCCACATTTTTCTCATAACTAAAACACCTTTTCTACATACACACACACACTTAGAAATAATAGATCCCACATTTGGATTTATGGGATAAACCCCACCCCTTTTCTTTGTATGCGAACTACGTGGACTTTGATGCCTTTATAGGCTACGTCGGCGTCTCGGGGTAAAACTCGAGACTCGAGTCCTTTCTCTCACTTTTTCGCTCATTTCCTATTTTCTCTAAATCCATTTTCCTTATATTATATATATCCTCAGTCTTAGTGACACATTACTCCATGTGCGTTATCGTTCCTTTATAGCGATCAACGTAGGGGCAACCTCGTAAATCTTCTTTTTCTAATAATACTTTTATAATCTTCCTATGGATGACTCGCTTTATCTTTTCCATGATACAAGCAGAGGATTCCTACCTCCATTCTATATATATACACATGCACACATCTCACGGGGGGAAACATAAAGGAAAATAGCAAATATCCATGAGAGGCCGAAAGGGCGGAATGGGTGCCTAATACCTTCCCATTTCGTAACTAAGCCTCCGAACCCTTTTCGAATCATTTTGGTTTCGCATGCACCAGTATGTCTTTGGATGCCATCCTTCGGGGTGGCTTCCTCTTTTTCTTTTGTCTATTTTGAGTAAAATAGACTGGTGACTCTGAATCTCTCTACATTTTTCACACCTCATAAAATCGACGCCGATCGAAGCGCTCTCCCGAGAGGGGACGCGCAGGACCCGAAGGATTCCTCCTCCCTTCGCGTTGGGGATTGGTGGGGATGGCCACATAAGTTGAGCTATTCAACCTCCATTTATATTATACACATAAGCACACACATGACTAAGTCTAATTGGAGAAGATTAACACATGCACATGAGAGATCAAAAGAGAGGTATGAGTGCCTAACACCTCCCCATTTCATAACTTATCCCCGGATCGTTGAACAACTTGGTTTTGTAATCATCATTATTGTCCTTGATGTCGTTCTCTCGAGGGAGTAAAATTTCTTTTGCATATTTTGTGCAAAATAGGCTTGCGACTCTATCTCTAAATATTACCCCACAACGATGACAATCGAGTGCCTCGAGAAAGGACGCAATCCTGCGCCCATGCCAAAAAAGGGGAAGGAATGAGGGATCCACCTAGGGAGAACCCCTGAACCCCGAAACCTCGGGATGGCCAAACTAATTACATAATTCTTTTGCTTTCAGGTAGTGGAAGTTGCTATGTCCCAAAGGGTCAAGTATGAGAAGTTATTTTCCAAGCACAGGTCTATGGAGTACATCCACCAGACTCAGCCGGAGGGTGAAAGGTCTGCATCTTTTGAGGATGGAAAAAATATTTAGAGGAAGTCTCCAAGATTCAAAATGGATGCAGACACTAAGATGGTTTCCATAGTCAAAGCCCAAGTAGAGGCAGAGAAAAAATTCACTCAAGCTGCAGAGACCTTAAAACTTTTTGAAGCCAGAGCACCGAAGGCAGCAAGTTAGGTTACAAAAATTCAAAGAATGTTGGATGCGACAGAGGAAAACAATTAATAGTTTATAACCAATAATGTCCCAGCTTTAAAGACACTGCAAGATTAGCATATCTCAACTGATTTAAAGAAGGATGAAGATCACGCCTCCACCATAAAGAAAGCTGTAGAAGATTTTATTGCCTCATTCTAAAACTCAAGAGACTTTAACCTCTTTGATAAAAAAATCCTACCCCCGCGGCACGAAGGAGCTAAGTCTTGGGGTAACAAAGGATTTTACAGAGGCCAAGTATTTTTTTTCTTGTACGTTCAATGACCCTATGAACCTTGATTACGTGAAGCAGAGGAGGCTACGATAACTAAGGAAAAAGAGACTGAGACAGCGGTTGATGAAACTAGAGGTGATGAAGATGAGGACGCAACCTCTTAATATGTGTTTTCCAATTTAGAAATTTTGAACTTGTACTTTCCTTCTGCAGACTTGTATGTTTTGAACTTATATTTTTGTTCACCACAACTCTGACCGATGATATTTTTAATTATTTTTGCCATATTCAAACACTTTTGTAACCTTTCTAGATGTATATTTGAATGTCTGTATTGACCTCTATGTTGCTTATTTTGAATGCTGGTTAGTACTATATCCTTAGACAGTAGGTTGTAATGAATCTTGGATAATATCTTTGCGGCCTCTAAGAATAGGTTATAGTAGTTTAGACATAGAAGCAAAACTGGTAGTGGCCTTAAGGCAGAAGTCATCTATATTGAACTTGGGCTCTAGACTTTCTTGAGATGCCTGCCATAACGATTTTTAAAACCAAAGTTGGGCATTGCACTACCATTTCTCGGAGCCTAGAATATGATGAGAACTTGTAGAATTCTTGTTGCAATGTTGTTAGGTTGTGGTGATTCTTTAAGAACTGATTCTCTTACTATGAACATAATGTCCATAGCCCACCGTCCTTATTAGGCTATAACTTCCCCCTTAGAGTTGAGATCTCTTCTTGCTTTTGCAAATTTTCAAGCCTCCCTAGGCTAGGTATTTATAAATCCACCCACAACTATATATGAGTATTTTAAAGCCTCCCTAGGCTGGGTTCATTATAAATTCACCCACATCAATATATGGGTATTATCAATCCATCCCTGGCTGGGTGGATTTTCAAGCTACACACTGCTAATAATGAGTATTAGGATCCCTTAAGGATAAGAGTTAGTTTTTGATCCCCCAAGGCTAATAAAAGCATCATGCACCTTTAAAATCCTTTGTGACGAGAGGGGTGTTAAATGCCATTTAAGGTTGTCACTCCATTTTCTTCTATACACATCTTTTTCTATTTGATTCAATCTTCGGGGTAATTGATTATAAGGTTCTACTCAAATAGTATATTTTGAAAAAACTTTAAATGTGCAGAGTAAGAACTCAAAGATGAAAAGGTCATATATATATATATATATATATATATATATATATATATATATATATATACATGATTGTCAAAGAAATACAAAACATATAAGCATAAACTTGAAGTTTATTTGTTTGCAAATATTTAAAAATACAAATATCTAAGGAAAAGACAAGCATGCATAGGAACTGCTGGAGCATCTCCTGTTTGATGAGCCTTTCAATCTCATTCTTCAAAGAAAAACACCTATTGACAGTGTGGTTAAGATTTTGGTGAAATTCACACCATTTGGTCCTGTCTCTCTTATATGGAGGGGATTTGACATTCTCTGGCTACTTGAGTAGTTTCTCCTCCATAATGATCTCAAGGATGTCCTCTGGACTGGTATTCACTGAGGTAAAGTCTTTGTAGGTATTTTTTGCCTCTGGCTCTTTCTTCTTTCCCTGTAATGCACTGGCTACGGCCTTATCTTTAATGGTTGTGGCCTTATGCAGGAAAGTGAAGGGTACGAAATCTAACATCATAACCCTCTATCCCAAGAGGTTAACCTGTCCCTGGAGTGAGGCTTGAATATTATATAGATGGTTGGTGCAAATCAATAAGTGGGCCATGTCTTCATTATGCTAAGGACTTGATCCAAAGCTTCCATCCAAGGCTTTTATTCTGTTAGTATTTAGAAATATATTCTCTGAGATGAACTAAATCATTATGAAAAACAAAGATATGTAGAGGAAAAGAAAAGTATAAACATAGGGATGCATCATTTTTATCACCGGATGTGGCCTGTATAAATAAGAGCAGGCTGTTGTGGTCTCCAAAGGTAAGAAAGGTTAGGTTGCGACCTCTCGTTCCAATAGGGATGCGACCATGGCCTTTATGAACGATTGTTCACCATAAGTGATTTGAGCATGGACGGTTTCACCAGATTGGACAACTTGTCGAGCTCTTTACTCAGGTAATAAAGTAACTAAAAAGTTAGTAAAAGGTGGATCATAACCTATCTTGGACAATTTATTGGTCCTTAGGGTAATTTCCTAGTTGGACTTTGTCCGTCGAATCATCAATTTCTTAATGATTTGACCTAACCTTTTTCAAATTAACCCCCCTTACAAACCATAAGGCCCGTGGTGGGAGTTTTTCAAGCATTTCCTTCCATCTTTGGTCCCAAGTATCTCAATTTTAATAATTGAAGGAAAAAAATACCAAAAGCACACAAAACAGGTAAGCCTGCTTGTATCACACCACGCATTCTGGTGTCAGATGCCACTAACCTTCGTAGGGCGCCACTAAATTGAATGCCATTCTTAGAACAAAAAAATTACGAGACAATAAAAAACCATAATTCCATGAGATATAATGCAATTCAATCCATTGAAATATAAACATCCATGCAATAAAATCCATCACTATGCTAACTCTAAAATAAAATCCAACTCCAAACTATTGAATAAAACTCGAAAATATATATTCGAACTATGAATCCTGACTGAAAACTATAAATAATTGTGGAACCAATTGGCCCACCAAATCCATAATAACTATCTCATAAAATAAAATGACAGAATAAAAATAACCTAAACTACAAAAGCAATAAAATTATACCTGAAATGTTAGTCAACACAATGGGTTAGAGCCCACCGCATGAACACTAACTACTCCTCCCAATAAGGGTCCATGAGCCCAGACATATGCATCATACATTATAAATATAACAATAGAGTATTTTAAATTAAACGATATAATAACATGTGAGTAAAGTAACACAACACTAACTACCCACATAACTAAGACACCCCATTATTCGAGTCCAATTATGTTATTACAACATTTCATTATAAATTCATAATTATAAATTTAATTAATGCAACCAGTTCTGTTAATGCGACACCAGTATAGACAGTTCACCTTATCACGAGTATGCACATACTCGTTCTATGGGTCCTACACATACTCTTGTATAGCGAGTTCACCTTATTATGAGTCCTACACATACTCCTGACATGCCCAAAAATTTATACCACATACATTCCTCTCACTATATTCAGTTTTCCCAATTTTTAACACTACACATACTCGTGAGGTTCCACACACACAAATAATTATAGCTAGTTTTCCCAATTTCATTATCCATGCACATACTCGTGATGCCACACACACCCACGTAACCATATCCAGTTTGACCAAATTATTATCCCTACACATACTCGTGACATCCATACATTAGAATACCCATTGTTTGTCTTAGGCATTAATTTTAAATTCTTATTCGTGTTATCATAGTCTTCTATTATACCCACCCTTTATTCCGGTAACCCAGACTAGACCATCCCTAGTCCCATACTTAGAGATCTTCAAACAAAAAATATTTCCTAGTCTATCACTTAGGAATAATACCTATAATAAATCACCACCTAGTCTCGCATTTAGTCTAATGGAAAACATGTGATGGCATACTACCTAGACCCACCCAGGAAGTACATGATCGTACTACTCTTACTAGTCCTAACCTAGAAATTGTAAATAGTAAGGCCTGCCTACTAGTCGCATAACTAACATGCAAACTAAAAATAAGGGTAAAACTATAACTGCCCAAAAAATCCTAACATTCTCACGGTGTCAAAATATTAATACAATAAACATTCTCATAAAGTTTGTTTTTAAATTATTGTTACAATTATTCCAATTAATTCTCCGATTGAAATATCATCCACATTACGTCCGTTGAATAATATATTTAAACAAGTCTTATAAGTCATCACACAAGTTGTCCAATTTTCAAAATTTCTGTACAGTGATATTTTATAGATCGACACAAGATTCCATTTTTAATATGCATATTCATAATATTAAACAACAAGAAATCCATTCTACAAACTACACATAAATATCATATTTATACGAGTTGAAACATTATAACAGTTTCATGTTTTTAAATTTTAATACGCGAAACATCCCAAGATTATATTGTAGTTCAAATATCTAATCTAAGCATGCAATTCGTTTGAGTCTTAAATATATTTTCAGATTTAAATAACAATATCTCCCGAATTGTTGTCACTATTCATTATTATAAACAAGTTCTCTTGAAAATCTAATTACACGGTTGTGTTCCTCTTGCGAAATTATCGAAGACACGTTCTCAGTCTCTCTTGAGAAATCTTGATTTGGATCTTCAAAACATGGGTTGAATCTTGTGTTTAATGGGGTTTAGGTTATGTAGATGAGAGAAGGTAATATTATGGGAGGCTAATACTTTCCGAGAAGGGTTATAAGTGTTATAAAAAATCTAAACTCGAGCTTAATTGATAGGCTAAAATAAGAGAGTTTGAGCTTAATTGATATGCAACACTACCGATGCGAATCGATTGTCCCCCAGGGTTGAACCGGTTCGAACGGCTTGACGAATCCAATTTCCCACAACTTTTATATAAAATGTTAAAACTTCCAAGTTTTAATCAAAATTTAAATTCCATTTAAAACCTTACTTTATGTATATCAAAAATAACATTTTAAATTGCAAAAAATAATTAAATCCAAAGAAAAATATTTTTTTGGATTTTTGATTCAAAATAAGTTATTGAATTGTCCAAAATCACAGAGTGTTACATTGCTTCATAGGGGATGCAGTCTATGGGTAGTCAACATGCCAAGCCGCATCCAGCAAGATACAGTGTAGCATTTTTCCCAGAATCAGACACAAACATTAGGTTTCAAACCTAAAAATAGTTCCAAAAAGGCCCTCACAAAGCTAACCAATGACATAGAAGTCCTTATGTGTAATGTAGCACAAGTTTGGTAGAAAGAATCCCAAAGTAGAGGAAATTAAATGGCGTAAAATTCCCAAAATAGAGATAGATGAAGAAGGGTGCATCCCTAGTTACCCACCTTTTTAGGCCATGGCCTATTGAGTTTTTCAACACAAACTAGGTAGACTAATATCATTGGGAGAAGAAAACTAAATCTAAGGCACAGAAAAAGGCCTAGAAAGCAAACCTAGAAATAAGAGCCTTATGGATTTTTTTGGGTAAAATATGGGTCTAATAACCAAAATCTCACCCACGGGATAATGACCCGGGAGTCCCCATTGATGAAATAAGGTGTTACAAACTCGATTTGAGAGGAAACTTAGGAAAACAACCCATTTTTCATTGACAACACCAAAATGATGATACGAGAAATTAGATTTAAGTAATTTATAACCATCATATCAAGTGTAAAAGCATAACTAAAGTAAATAAGAGAAGTATAACGCAAGATATAGATTGGTTTGGTTATAAAATGAGTATATGTCCACTTTGGTTCCTTACTATCATTATATATGTACACATCAAATTCTTGAACCCCCTAAGGCTCTCGTTAGGTCCCTAGAACTTCCTCCTTCACCATAGAACCCTAGGCCATACTTCAAGTACCAATCAAGAGGCCACTGGGCACCCTCGGGCCCCATTTGACTGTGTTCAACTTTCTCGTCTGAGCGTAAGCTCAATGAATCTTTAAAGGCCTATTAATTCCCTTTCCAAAGGTCCACCCTGTGCGTGAATCGACCTCATGGTTTAGACGAATGGTTCGTTTTATTGTTAAAAACTAATCTAAATTAATATTCGAAGGGCACTGAATCTCCTTTCAAACGGTCCACCCCATATACGGATCAACCCTACAATTCGGACAACCGATCCATTTTCTCCTGAAAACTAAACTAGAGGCCACTAAGCATTCTCGGAATCCTATCAACTCTTCAGCTCGAACGAGAATGAATCAATCTTTGAAGGGCTCCGAATAACCTTTCCAACGGTCTGCCTCATGAGAGAATCAACCTTACGATATTGACAAACAATCCGTTTTACTTCAAAAGGACACCGGGTACTTTTGGGACCCATTTGACCAAGGTCAGCTCTCCGAACCAAATGAGACTAAATGGATCTTTTAAGGGATCTGAATACCCTTTCCAACGTTCCATCCCATGCACTAATCGGTCATACGGTTTAGATGAATGATTTGTTTTCATCCGAAAATCTCTTGTCCAAAAAACCATCAGGCTCTTCTGAGATCTGATTGACCAAAGTTAACTCACAAATTTGGGATTGGGCCCTTAGATTCTTAAAGTTATCTTAATACCCTTTCCAACGGTATGCCCTGTGCACGATTCATACTTACAGGTGGAATTTTACGACCATTTTTCAGGAAATTTACATGAGGTTTCCAGATGACAAACCCATGTTCTTATCCATCGACAATGTGTATGGGGTTTCCTGTCAATAGCCAAGCAAAGTAAAATGTTGATTGACACCCCCTTGACCCTATATAAGGAGAGCATGATCTCAGTTTGAAGGGAACTTCAAAAACATCGCTATTAGTAACATTCCCTCAAAGTCAGCGTTGTTCCCCTTTTGTAACCTCTCCTCCACACTCCATTTTCATCCCTTTCACACCCAATTTAGTAAAATCCTATCCGTATCATCCTACCACATCCATACACTTGCAAAGGTATCCCTTCAACAATCAAGATCAACCTTGAAGTTTCCAAAGAAGGTCAAAACATTCATTTCACTCTTTAAATTTACTTATTTTAACATTAGTTATTTAATCCTTACTTTAGAATTTAATCTTTGTTAGTCCACACATATTAATAATCCCACTTTTTATTAGTATTATTACAAATACCATATTTTATATAAAAAAACAAAAAAAAGTAGGGTTTTCTCATAAATTCCAAATGGAATTCCTCACCATATTTTCTCAAATTAAAACATCATTTTTCTATGCACACTCATCTAAATAAAATCCCATGTTGGATTTTTGATTCCCCACCCTCGTGTCGCATGCGAACTACGTGGACTTCGATCCCTTCTTAGGCTTCGTAGGTGTCTCAGGTCAAAACTCGAGACTCGAGTCCTCTTTTCCTATTTTTATCCATATATTTTTACATTTGTGACTCTTATTCGTGCTTTATCTAAAAAATACTATCATTTCTCCATAACAATCAATATCTTGATAAGCGCCCACATTATATTTTTAATTAATATTTTGGGAGCAATCCTACGTATGACATCACTTCGCCTTTCTCTGTGACACGAGTTGAGTAATTCCATTCTCCATTTATATATGGATGTGCACACACTTCCCGATGTTATTATATAGAATACTAACACAAGCCCATCAGAGATCGAAAGGGAGGAATAAGTGACTAACACCTTCCCATTCAATAATATAGCCCCCGAATCTTTGAACAGTTGGTTTCACAAGCATCAGTATGTCTTTGATGCCGTTCTCTCGTGGTAGAATTTTTTTTTGCCTATTTTGTGCAAAATAGGTCGGAGACTCTATCTTTTTACATCACCCCACACTGAAGATGGTCGAAGCTCTCCTAGAAAGGGTGCGAGACCTTTTTATTCTCTCCCTCCAACCATACGCGCGAGCGTCAAAACCCCCTCCCCGGAAAGGAGGAAGTAAAAAAGGAAGGAGGAAAAATGGGGGAGACTCCGCTGGGGACTTACTTAAGAGGTCTAGGTTCTGTTTTCATGGGTGTTATTATTTTCTACATGTGTGCGTATGCACCAACCTATATATTCCCTTCTCCCTACATTTAATTTTTGTATATCTAGCTCTTGCTTATATCACTCCTCAATCACTCTCTTGTAAATATCTTCCATATGCACCTCATACTACTTACACTTATATGTAGGATCACTTATATCCACATGTTTCACACACCACTTAGAATATCCATGCTTAGGTTTCACTAGCACACACCTCCACTTATCACACTTGTACATATCCAAGATCACTTGCACATTTCACATGCCACTTTTAGTTAATTCATGCTTAGGTTCACTAACACACACTCGCTTGTAGATATAATTATTCACTCACATGTATCCGTCCTTAGTGTAATCTTTATGCCTCATGCTAGATTTAATTTTCATGATATTTACGCATCATTGCCTATTAGTATAGTGCTCGTCATGCCAAATAAAAGTCTCTCTCCATGATATACCAATCAAGAATCGTGCATTTCTCACACCACATCACAAAGAATATGGCTATTGACAAAAAAAAATTCTCGTATAGGGGGATCACTTTGTGATGGGCGCTTGTCAGGTAGGTCATAGTTATTCTATGCGATATGACTCTATACTTCCATTAGGATACTACCTTCGACGTATATCGAACGGTTCCCCCCGCATTGTATCGCTTGAACGAACTCACTACGGGAGTTATATAGCAGGGAACTCATTCATGTACGTAGAGTATATCAAAATCGCTCTCACATGTACTATCCCCACGAGTTATACAGTGAGGCAATTCATGTACACTAAGGTAAATCAAATGGCTTGTCCACAGGTACTAATTGCCTTCAAAAGAAAAAATTATATTGTCGAAGTCATGCCAAAGGGGGGGATCTTTCCACTACCCTTCAAACTCCATAAATCTTATTTAGGCATTAGACATAGGATACTCAAATTTGGTTTGTCGATTATCACACCAAACTCTACCGAAATGTCGGGTCAACATGTCGTCCATGAGCCTGGAAACTGTGACACCCCGCTTAAAATAATAACGGGTTGTCAACCCTATACTATAATTAATCAGGAATCTCAAGTGGATCATTCTCATTATCTACTGACGGTACTAAAATAAACACATCTAACTACCTAAAACTATAAAAAGAGTGTGCCAATTTTTTTTAAAACATACAATGTCATAACCAACCAACAAGATAATAACTACTGGACATGATAATGAACACACACATGCTAAGATAAAAAGAGAATAGTTCTATAAGACACCAAAAATACACAAAAGGAAATACCCAAATATGTTGTTGGGTCATAGACAATACAACAACTACGAAAGAAATATAAATAAAATGCCACAACTACAAGTCTTGGGGGTAAACCCGAGATAAAACTGAATCCTAATGTGGATATACAAAAGATAGTAAACGGAAATTTAAAAATCTTACGACAGTCCACTAATGCCACAGCTCCACGAATACACTGGATAGATAAGATCAATGGCGTCCTTACGGAGGAACACCTAAAATAATAGAATATATACATAGCAAGAGAAAAATATAAACGGTTCAGAGCCCGAGTTATGAAAACATTTTAGCAAGTGCATTAAAATGCATAATAATTATAAATGCATTATAACATGATTATAGTGGAGTCTCATTCTCAAGAAAATCGAACTCACCTCTCAACTACAACGCTCACCTAAGTGTATGCACATGATCCTCATAATAATTTCCCAAATCTTCTAGGGACAATACGCCCAAATCCACACTTGCGTAAACCTTGGCCATCCAAAACATAACAACTGACCTCCGATTCCACCCTAACCCACATATGCATCTAAACTTACTTAACATATAAATATACATATATATATATATATATGCATATTCTGTTATTAGAATTTTTCGAATTCTAGTTATTGACATACATGAGTTATTAGGATCTAAATGCTAAGGACTAAACTTCTCCCAATTTTAAACTTCCCCCGATACACTACTCCTTGGCAGTGTTGATTGTCGAGATTCATTATGCCCTTAATGCACGACGCATATAACCCCAATTACTTATATAATATATATTACTCCAGTTTATTCTCATAAAACCTTGTTTCACTATAACACATAAATTTGAGTTGTAAGGACTAAACATATCCCCATTCCCAACTTTGCAATGCGTTTCGTGCGTGGGACATCTCGCAATGCGAAATCCAAACAAGGAACCCCCGATACACTACTCCTTGGCACTGTTGGTCATTGAGGTCCATTATGCCCTCGGTACCCCATTATTTCTAAGAATACATATAGAAAGAAAAAATCTCTAATCACATAAATAAGTTAATTCTCCGAAACATTTAGGGTCTATAACATTACTCTAGTTATAAAGCACAATCATTCAATCACAACAATTAAGTACACATAACACACTTAGGGTACATATTTATATCCAAAACCCGATCACACATGGATATACAATTCACAATGAATAGGAAACGGTCATAGTTTCTAACCGAAAAGTGAGAACGAATCATACCCAAGACTTCTCACCCCTAAATAAAATCACACAAATAATAATGGACAACTACGACCTGGGGACTATACGCACCCTGCTCCTTAAGCTAGGGGCCTCAGCCACATCGCACAACTTCCCATGATAGAACTGGAGGGTATGCTCACACAATATATATATGTGTATATATATATATATATATATATATATATCATTCACACTAGATATATATACAATCACATCACATAAAGCCAACCCATCACACAAGGTATTTATATCACCCCATAGATACACATACTCTTTTTATGCTTGTATGTATAAAGAAGTAATTTCATTTATAAGTGTATTACTCTCGATATACTAACCCTTGATACTCGCATACTTTCCCATAAACTTCATAATATGACCCCTCACTTGAAACTTACTCATCCCTCACACATACGAGTATGAAAAGTCTCCCAATTCAATCACATTAAGGATACTCTCTATATCCGGATTCACCTCTATCAACAACCATTATTCCCCAAATAGTAACCCCGATGCTAAGAGGATTTCCCACTAAATCGATACAATAACTTAAATTCGCACTCGTTCAAAATCAATCAATAAGACCCCAACATTTACATCCAATCATCTACTAATTCTACTCTCATTTCCTTAATGAGAAAGGCACTACACACTCAATTCCATTATTAAATTGACCCCAACCATCTCCTCACCTTTTTGAGGTCATCAATCCCAAGATATAATCAATTAACCCTCTATGATACAACAACGAAGAAATCTTTTCAACACAAGAAATCTGTCCTACAAGCTCCTCTATTGTTCCTTCGACTTCCAAGAAATTTCATAATTTTTCTACAGCATAACCCCATGATTTTCAACTCATTTTCAGTAAACATACTTAATAGTAAAAAATTAAAGTTTCATAATTTTTTGGGCTTCATTTGCTATGTCAAAATCTTGACCAAACTCAAGGCATATCGAAATGAAATATACAAATAACAACTATGTACCAACTTGAAATCATCATTACGACCTAACCACAAGAAGATAAATTCTCATTTTTGGATATGATATTAATATATGAGTCTAATTTCATATTCAATTGGAATTTCTCGATTAAAGTAATCACAAAAAGAGATATACAAGTTTGAATGCAAGGGGTTTCAATACAAATTAATTTTAAGGGTTTGTACATTACATTTAACTTAAACTTTCATCTAACCACACATATATATAAAGGGCTTAAATTTTAGTAAATAAATGTTGATTTATATCATCTAAATCAGTAATATAAGAAAAATAACAATATTTGCGATTAGGATTACCTTCGGGACTTTTACGTAATTTGTACGGATTTTTCTACACTTTTTCTCCTCACTTTTCCTTCCTAAACTCCCTAATTCTCTTTCCTCAAGGTAAAACCCTTTCATGGATGATTTTGGCTGAAGGATAAGGTTATTTCAAGTGTATAAGGTCAGCCAAGGCTGCCTCCCATGCCAACCGATCAAATTAAACCATTTGGTTTAATAAAAGACAATTTACCACTTAAAGGGAATGGACATATTTGCCCCTTATTTGTAAATTAGGCCTAAATTCTTACTCGAACATCCGTTTGATGCACCGTTTGTTGTGTTACAACCTTAAATCACCTGTTTACAACTATCTAGTTTTTACCTCAAGTCAATTGTTATGTTATAAGGGTCAAAACTAGCCTTAAATAGGGACATTTCTACCGAAATTAACAAAATTTTGTGTTTATACATAACTTGACATTTCATGATTTATGAAAGTAGGATTAGACTAAACATAATGACTTAACATTATATATACTAATAGAATTTATTGATAAGTTAATCATGATTTAAACATAATTTATCATAATTATATTCGGGTTGTCACAACTCACCCCCCTTAGAAAATTTGGTCCCCGAAATTTAATATAAAGGTCACTTACCAAACAAATGGGGATACTGATTCTTCATGCTATCCTCCATTTCTCAAGTTTCTAATTTAACTCCATGGCTCATCCACATAACTTTAACTAACTAAATAACTTTATTCCTCAATACCTGCTCCTTACGATCAATAATTTCCAATGGTTCCTCAATGTACGATAAGTCTTCCTTCAGTTCAATTGGTTGAGTTTTCAACTGATGAGATGGATTATTCAAATACTTATGAAGCATAGATACGTGAAATACATCATGTAAACGGGATAAATATGAAGGTAGTGCTAATCTATATGCCAGATTCCAAATTCATTCCAACACCTCATATGGTCCAATGTATCTTAGACTTAGTTTCCCCTTCTTCCCAAATCTCATAACGCCTTTGCATGGTGAAATACGCAGGAATACAACATCTACCTTCTAAAATTCCAATGGATACTTCCTTTTATCTGCATAAAATTTTTGCCTGCTTTTCACTATCTTTATCTGTTCTCAAATTATTTTAATCTTTTCTGTTGTCATATCTATCAATTCAAGACCCAAAATTTTCCTGTCACCTACTTCATCCCAACACAAAGGATTTCTACATTTCCTCCCATATAAAGATTCATATGGAGCCATACCAACGGTGGACTAATAACTATTATTATACGAGAATCCCATCAATGGAAAATGATCATCCCAACTACCCTTAAAGTCAAATACACAAGCTCGTAACATGTCTTATAATATTTGAATTGTCCTTTCTGATTTCCCATCAGTTTGTGGATGAAATGCAGTACTAAACTTCAAACTTGTGCCTATGGCATTCTATAAACGAGGCCAAAACTTAGAAGTGAACATTGGATCTCTATCTGATACAATTGACACTGGTGCCCCATGTAAACGGATAATCTCATCAACGTACATATGTGCATATTTGTCCAAAGTGTAGGTGGTCTTGACTGGAATAAAATGGGCCAACTTTATCAATCAGTCTATAATCACCCAAATAAAATCATGCCCCTTTGGAGACCGTGGTAATCCCGTAACAAAATCCATCGTTATATGCTCCCACTTCCATTCCGTATAGGCAACGACTGCAATAATCATGCCGGCTTCTGATGCTCCGCTTTCACTTACTGACATACAAACATTTAGTAATAAATTCTGCAATCTCACGTTTCATATTATTCCATCAGTAATACTATTTCAAATCTCTGTACATTTTAGTACCTCCCGTATGCATAGAGTAAATAGAACTATGTGCCTCTTCTAATATATCCTTCTTTAAGGGTGGCTCATTCGGTACACAAATCCTATTTTTATAACACAACGATTGATCATTCTTAATCTCAAAGTCACTCTCTTTGCCATCTACGACATCTTGCTTTTTCTTCTCAAGGAATGGATCACGGACCTGTAAAATTTCGTATGCATTCTATTAATAAAGGTCTCACTGTGACATGTGCTAATAATCCTCCCCTTTTTGAAAACTTCAATTCAATCCCCATCGATGCCAAGTCAAGAATATTTCTAATACGGGCACACTGTATGCAACCAAGAATCCCTGATGATTTTTGACTCTAAGCATCTACTACTACATTGGCCTTCCCAGGATGATGATGAATGGTACAGTCACAATCTTTAATCAGCTCTATCCAACGCCTATGTCTCAAATTCAGTTCTTTCTGCGTAAACAAGCATTTCAAACTTCGATGATGCAGCTGGCATGATGCAGTGGCCTCTGTCCAATACTTTCACCACGTCAGTTGATCATCACTTTAGGATCTCCATGGTTTTTATAGATATCTTTGCCAAACTGATACTTGTAAATCAAGTCAAGACTTCTATAATGAGGTCATGTTCTAATAATTAGAAAATCCATGGCACTGTTATACTTTATGTTCACTAATGGATGTGGTATTCTAACTATGAAGATTCCTAGCCTTTATAAATTTCTATCACCACCATATGAATAGAGACATTGGGGAGTAGATGGATAGGTTTTATAAGGAACATCTTGGGAGATATCCTCCCAAAGTTTTACGTGTTCATCCTCAATAGGATGTAAACACTCCATTACTTCTTGAATACAGTTGTACACATTTTGTTATTGCTTATGCAACACTTGTTGATACTTATGAGGATCTAGGCACTTTATTTCAATGTCTAATGGAGATTACTTAGAAAATTCATACGGCTAAGGAGGATACATGCCCAACAGATAACCACATGATAGTAAAGTCAAACATAATAGGACATGCAACGGTTTTTAGAAGAGATACTCAAAATATACTATTGCGGTAGAAAGCGATAATGATACTTGAACTTTCATCCACACCAATGGGATGGATAGAACTCCCGTTATGATGAAATATCCTTGCGAGATGATTGAGAAGTGGCTAAATTATGTAGTTAATATTCGTGAGTTCCCAAAGGTCATGATTTTGTTTCTATCATGGACCAGAAGTCATTTTATGTGGTTCCTAATGATTGGGTTTGCTTCCCCCTCCATCGTTTTATCTCAGGCCCCAGATATCATATCATTGTCCGAGTAAGAAAAATACTAAAGGATAAGCACTTATCCCCCCCAAAAAATGACCCAAATGGGTCGAGATGTATCTTGGATTCCCTTGTGTTCTAGGACAAGAGATTCAACAAGGACATTGATGAATTGCTTTTTGTTGTGTCGTTGTTGTAAAAGCTCTTCAATAAAAAATCTTCACAAATCTATAAAAGTAAACAAACTAGAGTATAATGGTAAGTGGGCAATCAATCCAAATATAAGGTGTGAATATGCTAAACATAAGAGGATAATGAATATAATTCACATGATTATTTTTTTTGGACTTCTGGGTTTCTCTAATTTTTTTTATGTTTTTCAAATATTAAAACACTTTTTAGGTGAAAATGTGAAGTAACACTAAACTAATATGCGAGATGAAATCAACAAACTAACTTGTGTGCTAAATAAGAACTAAGTAATAAGAAGGATATGAAATTAAATTTGAGAAATATTCAAGGAATGAAACTTAACCACCACTTTATCAATCAAATGTCTTAATTATTCTAGTTTACTATTTTTCCAAATGTTAATTTATTTTATCAATTAGTTCTCATCATTTGACATAACAAACTAATATAAATTTAGTTAGTCCAATTTTCATTCCCAAAACTCAATTGAATAATTGATTTAGAAAAAAATATATAAATCACTCGCTAGAGAAGATTCATATAATAAATCATAAATCCAACAAAAATTTATTGTATGAGTATAATAAAATTTAATATACTCTAACTAGTGGGTCATTATATCTCTAGTTTGAATCCAAAAATTAAGAGTATATTAGATTTTAATCCTTTCTCAAGGATCGTTTACCATTTTTCAATGCATAAACTCATGTAGGAATGAAAAGAAAATTAACTAAATGAAACAAAGTGAACTAGATTAATTAATACATTCAATTGAATATGTGGGACTTCATTTCACTCCTTGAATGGAGTGATTAGCCAACCATAGTCATGATTCAAGAATAATTGGAACCAAGTAATAGCATCAAATGATTAGTAAGAGAAGAATTAACCAAACCCAATTTTGCCTTCAACTTGAAATAGAATCTTCAATTAAAATCTCTCAATATTTTTTTGGTAAAGAAAAAAAACTAAATCTAAAAATTTCTCTCCCTAACAATTTTTTTCTTCTTCTCCATGTCTTCTCTATTTCATGATTAAAGTCCTCCTAAAAATGGGGTCTTGAGTCTTATTTTATAGTATATGCAAGACACACATGGGGCTAAAGGGTATTTTTGGGAAGGTTTAATGTGAATGAAAATGGGGTGTGTACACATGAGGTATGAGAGGTGTGAGGTCATGTGGGAAGGAATAACAATTAGATTTGCTCATGAGGGTAAAGAGGTAAATGACATATAGGGAACATGTGGGAGAAGTGTCAAGAGGGTATAATGGAAAAAAATAGGCAAGTGGGTTTAAGTCATATGTGAGGGTTAAATGACATGTGGGGATTTGTTTTGTTTATTTGGCTTGGCAGGTACGATTTTGACTTTGAAAAGGAAATGGGTCAGCCGTACTGGGCTAAGGGTTGATGGGTATGGACATGGTTAGTGAGTTTTGGAGTTGGACAGCCCAATAAATGTCACTACTGGCATGGGTAGAGGAATGTCCGGAGGTCCCCGGGTGGAGGTCAGGTTTTGGTTCGTAGGAGGTAGGCGGGAGCTGGGGTAACACCTCCAGGTTTGAAGGTCGGGTTTCCACCAGAGCAGGCGGGTTGGCAGGTGGTCGGGCCAGCAGCGGGTTGGGGCTGGAGCAGGAGGTGTGATGAAGAGGTTCGAGGGCTGGTCCGGGTAAGAGGTGAAGGTGGGTTGGGTCAGATCGGCTTTTTCGGCTGGCGAGGGGTTAATAGGTGGGTCACCGGCGCTTGGCTGGAAGTGGCTGGTCCAGCGATGGTCAGAGTAAGGTCAGTCGCAGGAGGTGTGGTGAGGATGAGTTTGGGGTGTGTTAATGGAGGGTAGGGGCTTTTGGTTATGGTGTTTTTTGTGAGAGGAGAGAGACTATGGGGGGTTTGAGGTTGAAGAAGAAGGGGATGGTATATAATGTAGTGTGGTGTAGGATGAGTTGGTGTGGGTTAGTTCTTGGTTTAGGGTGTATGTGAGTGTAGTATGTTAGTGTGTATGTGCTAGTTTGTGATCCTTAAAAAATAAAGACTCAACTAAAATTAATAAAACTAAAAATAAAAAATAAAATCTAACTAAAAATAAAACAAACTAAAGACAATAAAAATAAAAATCTTAAAAATAAAATCCTAAGCTTATATATAAACTAAAATAAAACAAAAGAAATAAAAACTTAAAATCTACATGAAAACTAAAGTCCTAAAAATATAAAATTTAATAAACTAAAAATAAAATCATAAAAACTAATCCTAATAAAACTACAAACTACTAAAAATCAAAATAAAACAAAATTATAAAAATAAAATATAAAAATATAAAATAAAAACTATAAATCCTAAATGAATTTAAAATAAAACCTAAAAAATAAAATGACCTAGAATAAAAATATAAAAATTATTCAAAAGGGACAAACAAAACACACACAGGGTTTGATGTAGGTTTAGGCTCGGGTAAGGTTATGGGGGAGGGAATTTAGCTCCATTCAACGCGCATTTTCCTCGATGTATAGCTTTTGACACCCCAAACGGATGTTTGTCCTACAAGATAAACATTTAAGCACATAAGAACCATATTGTCGAGAATTAGCAACTAAAGTACGTCTATTCGGGGTATAAAATGTACAGTTTTGGGTGCTTATCACACCACTCCCAAATAGAGCGTTGCTAGTCCTCGAGCAATAAGTTAGAGATAAAGAGAAATATAAGAAACCAAAAGTGTACCACTTTCGCGGGCACATGTGATTGCACTTTGCATGTGCAACAAGCCTTTAAACCTACAGGTTACCCTACAGGACGAGTTGTGTCTCGTGAGGGTTTGCAGGGAAGATACCCACAAAATTCTTATTTGCAAAAATTTATTGAAAGGCACTCAATATCTTATTAGACATAGAATGATCGCACAATCCATCACAAGAAAATATTTTCAGAAATACAAGCTAGAATGTGTAAAAAGAGTAATCTAAGTAAATACTTAAGGCACATCCTTCCTAGAACTCAACGTGTGTGATGTGAATCAGTCAAAATGGGTCAAGTATCACACGGATAATTCCTAGATAGCCTTTTGGAATCAACGCTTCAACTTCAAATCTCAGGGATATATCTCTCTCAAACGAACTCTCGAGATATGGGTCAGTGTATCGGTCTTATGTGTGAGGAGGTAAGTAAATGTAAGAAAGTTCAAACGTCTCACACACATATAAGAAAGACGGGCATTAAGAAAGAAAAGTGATCTCATGAAATAATGATAATCACTATTGTGAGAACGTCGAGTTATTCACCACGTCGACTTTCATTTGCCCGAACACCTAGGGTAACATGGATGATAATGGGTGAGGGGGAAATAAAATGGGAAGGAAATGATGGGGTAATAATGGTGATGTATGAATGAATGATGAGTGATCAGTGATGGATGTGTGAAATTATGGATGTAAAATGGATGAATATGCGATAAGATTGAGAAGAGTGTAGTATGAAGAAAAAATGTCTTTATTTTAAAACTAACTACTAACTACAAACTCTATTTCTTTTCTTTTCTCTTTTTTTTTTCTATATATATTGTTCTCTTCTTTTTTTTCTATATTTTTGCTATTTTTCTTTTTTTTTGTTTGTTTTCTTCTTTTTCTTTTTTTTTTCAAACTAACAATGAAGACATTTAACATTTGGAATCAACACTCTTTTTCTGAAAGTAATGATGGATGATATATGAATGGAGTGGGGAATGTGTATGGATGATGAGAATATGGAAAGGTAATGGGTGAGTGAATGAAAATGTAATATGGAAAAGTGGTAGGTGTATGGATGAAAATCTTGTATTCGAACAAATTTCAAGACACACGTTTCTTACAACTCGAAAAAGATGTCATTCCCTGTGATCAAGCCAAAAGTGAAGAATAATGAGATCATACCACAATTAAAGTGCGAACCCAAACAAAGTTGAATCAACTTGTGACTCGTAGATTGCGTAAAACTCTCTAAAAGGGTGAAATGCACAAATATCACAAGCTAAAGTCTCTACTAATTATCCTTAAGGTTATCGTTAGAATTGTAGTACTCCTCAACTCTAAACCGTATTGATATGATAAGTGCGAAAATTTTGTTGAGTCTAGGAATTCATAGTGCAACAAGCCTTGTTACGGATTACATAAGATATTTAGATAAAATATTCTCTAGCTTGAGTCCTAGACTTTGAAAGATGGAAGACTGAAAATTAACATCAGTGATTGAGATGAAAGAAACTGTACAAAATTTTAAAAATCAGGTTAAAAAAATAAATCAAAAGAGGTATGATTTTGATAAAATTCCCCACCCCCAAACAAAAAGGAACATCGTCCTCGATGTTAAGTAAAATGATTTGTAAAATTGAGATCATAAGGTAGGAAAGATAGTACCAGAATCAACCACGAATGAAGTGGACAGATGTAAGGAGAAGATGAAACCTGTATAAATGAGTGAGATAGCAAAATATGTACAAGTCTATAATCATGATAGAACATTGGGTGGTGTGAAACACCACCCCAAAACATGATAAGACTCATACAAGAAACACGAGCTGCCTGCCGGTAGCGCTAAGTTTAATGTCTTCAGCCATACCGAAGGGATATCACCCAAAAAGATATGATAAAAGAGGAGAGAACAGGGTGGCAGAAAATTTGGGGGATAAGCATCACCCCCAAACAAGACTGAAGCGCCAGTCTTGTTGGATCAAGGCTAAAAGGGTCAGTGCACTTGTATGGAAAAGTGCATCACACGATGCAAAGCATCGATGGACCATGGGTGGGTGGGGATTAGGGTATAGGGGAGAAAGGAAAGGGTAAGGGTGAATAGGCACCGATCACTGGCCTTATTGAGCCGAAAGGTGAGGGAAACTAGGGCCCTATAAGCATGATGCTCTAACTCGTGAGGAAGACAAAATGGTTTGATAAATTGAATGGGATGGGCCTCAGAGAAATCACACAACCGTTCTATGAATGGACGATGATAATGGTCGTGCCGTGACACACCAGGGAGCTGTCTCGAGAAAAAATCAACACCGCAATAGAGTGGCGGGTATAAAGTAACAAGCTCGGTGTCACGGTGGAGACTAGAATCACAAATAGTCTTGTGGGTGTTGGAGGATGGTTTCAGGTGAGGATCTAAAAATGTAGATGGAAACTTGAAATATGTAAAATCATGATCCAAACTAGGTGGTGGGGTGAAAGGGACAATGGGTGGATCGTGTGGGATGCATGGTGGAGGAAGATGATCCAATTTAAGAATGGGAGACACAGACTCCTCATGAGGCATGGAGTGATCCTCAAGGGCACTCGCAGGAGGAAGTGTGGTATCTAAAGATGGAGTGGTTAACTTATCCACAAGAATATCATCGGTGAATGTGGTGGGTTGGTAGGATGAGATACCAGACTGAGACGCAGAAACAAAGTTCGGAAGAATATCGGGATAGGGGTGGACTGGGTAATCCACAGAAATTAGAGTATTGATAAGGAGAGGCTCAAATGGAGGAGCCCAAGTGGAACTGTCCAACAGAGGTGTAGAATCTAACAAGGCATTGACCTCGGAGATAGAGTAGTCAATATCAAAGTCGGACTTAAAGTGAGACAAACATTGGTGGATAGGATCTTCTGGGTAGGTGGTATCCAACATCTCTTGTACTAAGGAGTCAATCATGCAAACCTCATCAATAGAATCAATATTGGACTAATGTTGTATGAGGTGGAAAATATTGACTTCGACGGTCAATGTGCTAAAAGAAAGCTTCATTGATCCATCTCGACAATTGATGATGGCATTGACAATTGCCAAAAAGGGGAGACCCAAAATGATAGGAATATTGGTTGGGTCGGGAGAAGGAGTGTCTAAGATGATGAAATCCACAGGGTAGTAAAAGTCAGACACTTTCACTAAAACATCTTCAACGATTCCTTTATGTACTTTCACAGAACGATTTGCAAGTTGAAGAGCAACCCATGTAGGTTTCATATTTTGTAAACCTAACTCAAGGTAGAGAGAGTAAGGTAGAAAATTAACAATAGCTCCAAGATCAAGCAAAGCCCGAGTAGTGAACTTTTCTCCTAACATGCAATATACAATGGGATGACCAGGTTCTTTATATTTCACAATACCATTCTCATGGATGAGGGACGTGGCTAGCTCAGTGACAAAGGCATCATGAGTAACATTAATCTGTCGCTTGACAGTGCACAAGTCCTTCAAGAATTTTGCATAAAATGAAACTTGTTGAATTGCGGTGAGGAATGGAATGTTTATGTGAACATTCTAAAAAACTTGCTTGATCTCATCAAATTGTTGAGCTTTCTTTATTGGGGACAACCTATAAGGGAAGGGGGATTTAGGGAAAAAAGTATTGGTGGCCTCAGTAGGTTTGGAGGAAGTATTGTTCGTGGATTTATGGGGTGGTGGGACCTTAGGGAGTGGTTCTAATGGGAAATTCTAGGTGGGTTGGATTGGAACATCGCATGGAGCATCAACACCATTGTCAACTTGTTTATCGGATCGTAGAGTACTCACCGATTTCATATATGCTTGGTATGTGGGTGGAGTGGAAGTGGATCCAACCTCATAAGCTAGATCCTTTCCATTACCCTTAGGGTTAGGAATGGGTTGACTCAGAAAATGACATTTCTCTCGCTCGGACTCAAACTGGTTAAGATGTTGCTGAAGCCTTTGGATGGCTTGAGTCTGTGTTTGCGTAGTTTGTTTTTGAGTCGTGATCAATTGGGTGAGAAGATTATCGATAGAGGAGGTGGATGATTGGGGTGGAGGGGCATAAGGGGGTTGGGAGACCAACTCTCGGTTAGAACTAAGTGTCTGGGAATACTCATAGGATGGAGGTGGGACATGGAAAATTTGATAAGTGGGGTTGGACAGTTCTCCTTGGGGACAAAGGATGATGGATAATGTTGTTGGTGGTTTGGAGTATGGTGGTGTTGGATAGGATGTTGCCTTTGCGGGTTTTGGTGAAACCCTGGTGGACCACCAACATGTTGTTGTGGTTGTGATGGAGCAAGGTGATTGTCGTACTTATAAGAAAAATAAGGATGGTTCCTATTATTCGGATTGTAAGTAAACGACGGTGGTGCGGGGTTTCCTAGTGGTATCAAAGGCACATGCTTGGGATAGAGTGGGTTCGGGATCATCTTGAATGAGGGGGGGACGCATGAGATAAATGAACCTGACTTAAACATACATGACAAGAAGGACTAGACTTATTGACTTTCATCACTTTTTTAGAAAGAGAAACATTTTGTTGCATAGAACAACTGAGAGCATCAACAGTCTTAGTCAAAGTGTTTAAGACATGGAACAAGGTTTTAAAATCGGGATCATTCTTGACCTCATAAGTGTTACTAACTCGTGGTAGCTCGGATCTCGCAAATTCAGTGGTGCCCTCCCAATCTTGGGAGTCATCGCCTAATTCAAGGAGAAAATTGTAGGCAGCGGTGGGAGTTAAGTGCATGAATTTGCCTTTGTGCATGGACTCAATCATGGTGCGAGAGGAATGAATGAGACCATTGTAAAAACTATGAACGAGGTGACTCTTCTCGATACCATGATGTGAGCAACTATTGATATAGTCTTGAAAACGGCCCCATGCTTCACAAAATTGCTCGGTTGGCTTTTGGTGAAAATCCCGAATGGCTTGGCGCATCTCATTGGTTTTACTTATGGGATAAAACTTTCACATGAACTTCTTCACAAGTTGTTCCCATGTATGGATTGAATCCAGTGACAAGGAATATAGCCACATGGATTCTTTATCATGGATAGAAAATGGAAACAAGCGAAGATGAACATTTTCTTCATCTAAGTTTTGATTTTTGAAAGTCGCACAAACCGTGAGAAATTTCCGTAAGTGAGTGTAGGGAGACTTACGTTCAAGACCATGGAAATTGGGCAACATGGAAATGGTCTCCGGGAGAATTTTGTATTGATACACCAAGGTGGGTGGAAGAACTATGCAAGATGTTGGGGTAGATGTTATCGGGGCAAAATAGTCCCTTAAGGAACGCTCTTCAGCCATGGTGGGTGGATGAATGGTGGGAATAGAGATGTCAACTCGGGGACAACTCAAAGTGATCGGTGGAATGGAAGAAGCAAGGGGAACACTTGGTTCACCTAATGTGTAAGAGACGGGAGAAAGACTACGGGAACGAATTAATCGATGATTAACTCATTGCCATGTGGGCATGCAAAGAGGGATTTGTTTTTGGTTTTTTGGATTTTTTGGAAAAGAAAATATTTTTGGAGTTTTGCTTTTGTGTTGGAAAGAAAGAAAATATTTTTTGAGTTTTTTTATAAAAATAAGAAAAGAAAATATTTTTGGAAATTTTTTTTTGGAAGTCAAAAGGGTGGGGGAAAATTTGGACTCGAAGAATTTGGAGAAATTCACTAAAACGGACTACCGAAAAAGGAATTGGGCACACATAAGTGAAGGAAAAATCCCTACTAGAACATAACCAATTTTTATCTTGAAAATTGATGAAAGGGGTAGTCAAATTTTTATGAAATTCGCGGGTGATAAAAATCATGGAATTTATATGAGTGACCGCCTTTCGCGAAATATGTGTTCCTACTTTAATCACAAGATGTCAAGAGGCTTTCCACATAGATTCACCACAAAGATACTATGACAAAATGATTGGTCAATACAACATTGGGGACATCACAAACCCGTTTAACAGGGCGATCGCACTTAAAACCCAGTTTCCCTGGACACTTTCGTGCGGCAAAGATAACCGTTTGAGGGTTTTCCCGGTGGAGAGGACTCTACGGGTTATCCTACAAGTCAAAATGATCAAAAAGGAGCCTACGAACACCACATCCTATGGGGCTATCTAGTTGATTGATTTTAAATTAGTGATGAATAGGGTAGCACACAAAGGATAAGTGATTGAGTCGGGTGATGAAATCCCTTCTCGTGAGTGACCGTGCGTAGGTCTTAGTCAATTTAATTCATTATTCCATTCAAAATTAAATTCAAGAATTAAATCACACAAGAGCACGTAGGAGCACACAAGGTATGAACTCGCTAACAAGAGGACGCGAGGGTTTAGAAATGTACCTCCCATGGTTTTTAGGCCATGGGGTGCCGAAATTGTTGAGTCGATCAAGGGGAGAATACATCAATCGCAGTCGGCCCCGGGAGTCCGATCGAGCCAAGGTAGAGAGGCTTCTAAATCCTCGCCAATGGACGCCCTCTCTCTACCTTGTTCGGTTTCCCTATCACGCTTTCTTCAATTATTACAAATTTAAAATGAAAATGAAATGGCGTCTCTATGCACCGCAATAAAAGAAAGGTAATAAAATCCTAAATACAAGCCTTCTAAAAAAAATGGTACTAAAATTGAAAAATGCAATACAAGTAAATCACAAAATTTGGGAATACTTTCAAGCACGTCGAGCTCCAAAGATGGGCAATGGCGCCATTTGATGAATTGCTTTTTGGTGTGTCATTATTGTAAAAGCTCTTCAATCAAAATTCTTCACAAACCGATAAAAGTAGAAAAACTAGAGTATAATGGTAAGTGAGGTATCAATCCAAATCTAAGGTGTGAACATGGTAAACATGAGAGGATAATTAATATAATTGACTTGATTCTTTTTTTTAGGCTTTTGGGTTTTTCTAATTTTTTATGTTTTTAAAATATTAAAACATTTTTTAGGTGAAAATGTGAAGTAACACTAAACTAATATGAGAGATGAAATTAACAAACAAACTAGTGTGCTAAATAAGAACTAAGTAATAATAAGAAGATGAAATTAAATTTGAGAAATATTCAAGGAATGAAACTTAACCTCCACTTTATCAATCAAATGTGTTAATTATTCTAGTTTACTAATTTTACGAATATTAATTTATTTTATCAATTGATTCTCATCATTTGACAAAACAAACTAATATAAATTTAGTTAGGCCAATTTTCATCCCCAAAACTCAATTGAATAATTGATTTAAAAAAAATATATATAAATCACTCGCTAGAGTAGATTCATATAATAAATCATAAATCTAACAAAAATTTAATGTATGAGTATAATAAAATTTAATATACTCTAATTAGTGGATCATTCTATCTCTAGTTTGAATGAAAAAATTAAGAGTATATTAGATTTTAATCCATTCTCGAGGATAGTTTACCATTTCTCAATGCATAAAATCATGTAGGAATGAAAATAAAATTAACTAAATGAAACAAAGTAACCTAGATTAATTAATACATTCAATTGAATATATGGGGCTTTATTTCACTCCTTGAATGGAGTGATTAACCGACCATAGTCATGATTCAAGAATAATTGAAACCAAGTAATAGCATAGAATGATTAGTAAGAGAAGAATTAATCAAACCCAATTTTCCCTTCAACTTGAAATAGAATCTTCAATTACAATATCTCGTTATTTTTTTGGTAAAGAAAAAAAAACTAATACTAAAAAGTTCTCTCTCTAACTATTTTTTTCTTCTTCTTCAGGTCTTCACTATTTCATGATTAAAGTCCTCCTCAAATGTGGTCTTGAGTCTTCTTTTATAGTAAATGCAAGACACACATGGGGCTAAAGGGTATTTTTGGTAAGGATTAATGTGCATAAAAATGGGGTGTGAACACATCAGGTAAGAGAGGTGTGAGTTCAAGTGGGAAGGAATAACAATCAAATTTGCTCATGAGCGTAAAGAGGTAAATGACATATAGGGAACATGTGGGAGAGGTGTCATGAGGGTATAATGGGAAAAATGGGCAAGTGGGTTTAAGTCATATGTGAGGGTTAAATGACATGTGGGGATTTGTTTGGTTTATTTGTCATGGCAGGTACGATTTTGGCTTTGAGAAGGAAATGGGTCAGTCGTACTGGGCTAAGGGTTGATGGGTATGGACAAGGGTAGTGGGGTTTGGACTTGGACAACCCGATATGGGTCACTGCTGGTGTGGGTAGGGGAATGTCCGCAGGTGGACGAGTGTAGGTCGGGTTTTGGTTCGTAGGAGGTAGGCGGAAGCTGGGGGTCACAGCTCCAGGTTTGCAGGTCGGGTTTTCTCCGGAGAAGGCGGGTTGGCAGGTGGTCAGGTCAGCAGCGCATTGGGTCTAGAGAAGGAGGTGTGATGAGGAGGTTTAAGGGCTGGTTCGGGTAAGAGATGAAGGTGGGTGAGGTTAGATCGGTTTTTTCGGCCGATGAGGGGTTAATAGGTGGGTCACTGGTGCTTGGCTTGAAGTGGCTGGTCTAGCGATGGGTCGGAGTAAGGTCGGCCGTAGGAGGTGTGATGAGGATGAGCTTGGGGTGTGTTAATGGAGGGTAGGGGCTTTGGGTCATGGTGGTTTTGGTGAGAGGATAGAGGGTGTGGGGGGTTTGAGGTTGAAGAAGAAGGGGATGGGATATGGTGTAGTGAGGTGTAGAATGAGTTGGGTGTGGGGGGTTAGACCCATATTGGTGTAGTGAGGTGAGATGAGAGAGGGTGTGGGGGGTTAGACCCATATTATCGAGAATTAGCAACTAAATTACGTCTATTCGGGGTATAAAATGTACAGTTTTAGGTGCTTATCAGACATAACTCTGACGAAATTCATTGACTTCTATGAGCCAAAAAAAGATATCGTGAACAACCAAGCGTATTTCTATTTAGGGCTTCAGAGTTCCTAGAGGTACCTCATAACCAGTAAGCCTTCCATTACCTAAAAATGGAAGGGAAAACATTTTTATATGCCTAGATATAGTTGGGATATACACCCTGTGGAGTCTAAACTTGAGGGATTATATACCGTTCAGTGGACATAGGGGTCTCCTATTTAGGAAGATAAATTTACTTATTATTGATGTGACCTTTCTTTAATATAGCAACTATTTTTTTACTTGAACTTTTTATCTCACTTCTTAGTTGATTTAACATCACAAAGCACCAGATGAAACGTATCGATACCGCACTAGATTTCTCGAATAAAAAGAATGACTTTGTAGATGCTCTCACTCCATGAACCTTATGGAGACTTGGCTATTATCCAACCCATACAATACCTCAGTGGCCATACCAAGATGGTAATAATAAGTTTAAGGAATTTCTCTTCAATAATCTATGGGATTTTCATTTGTTAATATTGAATTTTATGTGAAGATATATCACAGATGGTGCTCCAATGATGGAAATAAACAAAGAGTTATTAGTTTCCCAACTTGATGAGATGGATGAGACTGATCTGTCCTTGAAGGCTTCCCTATGGAAGTGGAATAAATGTAAGAGGTATGCGACCAATCCATATTTTACTATTATTAAAGCTGAGGTCCCACTGGAGGCCACGACCGGGGGCTCAAATCCAGATCTTGTTAACAATGTCACAGCATGCCAACTACTAATAGGGTGGTGAATCTTGATTAATCTTTACCAATCGTGTAAAGGAATTTCAGACTAGGCACTTATGAGCCTGTCAACCTTACAGACCAAACCCATATCTAGTTCTCTCATTGCATTTATCACTCCTATAAGTAAAGTGGTCGTTCATAGGTTGTTGTGGCATAGGCCTCAACTTAGGATTTTAAACCAAAATTTTCCCTAGGATATGGAGAGAACAACATTCTCCAAGATGAAGGAGATCTTCCACCCTCTAGACATTGAATGTACAGACAACCTTGATGCTGAGGGCATGAAGAATCATTTACTCCATTTTCTACGCTAGGTAATTTTTTTCTATCTGCGACCTTTTTTTCTTCAAGTAGTTATGTCTTAAAGTTTCACATATACTTCTATTCATTCCATGAATTTCATTTTCTTTAGGTTACTAAGTCCTCTTCCAGTAAAATGAATAAATATGAAAAATTACTCCAATAACTTTAGGTCGCAGAGGGGGTACTAAGGCTAAGGATGAGGAGGCGTAAAAGACTTATTTTAAAGTTGGGAAGAATTCAAAGGTTGCGGCCTTTGAGGCTAAAAATCATAAGGAAGTGACCAAAGTTAAAATGATTGAGAAGTCCATGTATGTGGCTGAGGAAAAATTGAGTAAGGTCATGGATTCACTCCAACTTAGAGCTTGTACCTTATTTAAGAGACCCTCACTCGAGTTCTTAGGTCTTCTTAAAGTGGGTGTGTAATAATCAGGTCTTTCTCGAGTCTCTCTCTTTCACGACTCCTTCCTATTATGGTGACCTCATTCTTGGAGGCTTCAAGAATATCCACTACCACAAGGATCTTGTCTTCATAATCTCTGTGCGGTGCTAAGTTTGGTCTTTAAACTGGTGTCCTATTCATATGACTTAAGCTTTGATGAGGAATTTACCTTTGACCTTTAAATCTCAAGATCTCTCTTATAAAGTGGTTTCCCTTAGTGGTGGATGAACCTATTGTCATCTTCTAAGCTAGGACCTATTATAGATTCACTTTTATAAAATGACAACTAGCCATGTAGGTCATAGGTAGTATTTTGGTCTAGTTTATCATATTTTACTACAATATTAGGTTAATTGTGATTAATGAATTCTTGGAAGGTAATATGCACATGAATTGAGTTAACTTGAACTTTTCTTTAATTTAACACTTTGAAGGAGTAAAATTTGATCTTCTGGCCTATCTGTGGTTTTGTAATAATTACACAATGTATTTTAACAAAAAAAAAAAATCACCTTTCAGTCATTCTTAGAGTGAAATTTATTCACATGTCTAATTCTAGGTCATGACCTTAATGAACCTCCGCAATGTCCCTTTGCAGATCATCCTTTCAACTTCATTCTCCAGGTTGAGGAAATTATTGGTAATACAGAAGAGGGAAAAGTGAAACTTGCACCACTTGTCTTACCTTCTCCTACTACTATAAGACTATTCATATTAGTGAACCACATGAGTTACTCTTACCCGTTAGCATTGAGCATGATGGTATCCAAATTATAAGTTAGTGGAGTGAACTTTTCAAATTATAGTTCTGAATGGGACTCATGCTTCCTTTTAGTATTTATTTCTCATACATCTTCCACATATGACTTCTCTCTTGGGTCCTTCGAAATTATTATTTTTCTTAAGTCTAGATCCTCTAACTTTATTATCCTCTAGTTGAGGATATAAATATGACCCTGAAGGGTTACCTGACGCTCGTGGAGGTGGTTAATGCATGCCATGAGGTTCATAAATGTCATATACTTGCTTTGTTCTTGAGATGCCTTCCATGAATTCTTCTCATCCAAATATTTAGTTCTTAGAATAATTTTTAATCTCTAAGCGGATCTAAACTTAGAATATAATGAGTAATCAAATAATCACATATTGTAAGCCAATAACCATAATGAAACTAAGATAATGTCATAGAGAATGCTTATTTCCATAATACACTGCATCCTATAATCCAACGAATATTGAGGTTGTGGTTATATTCCTTTACAAGGAACTTCCCATAAAACATGATCTAACATGATTTTATCGGAGGGAGATTCAATCTTCTAAAATCTTTGGTTCACATACGCCCTTGGATGAAATATTTACTTAAGAGATGCAAAGTCAACAATCCATCTTAACCTATCTCAAGTGATTTGACCAACCCTTAAGGTTAAAGACTTCGTGGGTTTTACCTATGAAATCATTATTTATCAATCATTGGACCTATACTTATACCATTTGAGCTTCGTAAAAATCACAACATGTGGGGTCTTTTAGGAAATTTATGGCATCATTGGTTCATGAGAAGAAAATTATTCAAATGACTGATTATGATAATCTGGATGCTCCAGCCTATAAATGTGGTTGATTAGAAGGCCACGACTTGATTATGCTAATTGACAAGGCACAAAACCTTATGTAATAATAAGGTAGAATAACAGATCGTGGCTCAGATCTATCCTATATGCAATTTTCGCTCGAACCACCAGTTAAAGAGCCCTTGGAGGGTCAAAATAGGGCATCCATGATCTATTGGTGCAAAAGTAGTTAAATATATCAACATTTACCTATAATCTATGTTTTGATGAAGATAAATTGCAAGAAAAATAAAGAACATCATCATCCCTAGTCCCCTTTTGTTCTGAGTCTATCTCCGGCTAAGCATTTCTATAAATTTTGACATAGCGACATCCTTGGGCAACACATGTTTTCTGAAAAATCCTTTTATAAGGTTGAGATAAAATAGATATGAAAATTGTATGAACCTTAACTAGGGTTTCAATGAATGTTTTATGGATTAGCCTGTGCATTTTACACATAGGATGAAAATCCTTAGATTCAAATGGATAAAATAAGGCATCCTTATCCCAAATCGTGAAAAACTCGATAGAACACACTATTTCCCATAAATAGTGCCAAATTGTTGATTTGTGAAATTAGTCCTACTAATGTATTTCATGACATATAATCTATATTCAAATGTTAAAGAGTAAAAAAAGTAGAAAATACGAAATAAGAAGGATAACAATACACGATTTGGAGTTGTTCGGCTATGAATAAGCATATGTCCATTCTGGTGCTTTATTCTCATTAGATTTATGTTTACGTGTACATAATTAGGCCTCGAGGGCATTCAAATGATGATAAATAGGATGAAATAGGGAAGTTACATAGTTTTGGGCAATTAGGGTTGAGTCCTTGTAGAGCAACGATATAGGAGGCCAAAATTATTATTTTTTACATATGTCATAGCATGTGAACGAAGATATCTTCCAACGTATAGATATGTGGGAGATAATTTGGTCGAGTATATATACTAAAAAGTTGTTTGATAAACGATGAAAGGGATTCTATATTTATAGGAGTTGGTTGGTGGCCAATATGCATTGTTCACATGCTTTTGGGCATGATAAAATCCTTCTTGGAGGTCGATACTTGGCATTCTTTAGAAAATGTAATCTCCACGATGCTAATGTCATATTCGGTTGATGCCTCATTTTAAAGTTGAGGCTTTTTTTATGTACTTGCATATATATCCATGACATGTGTCCACTCGGTATTGGAGGAACTATTTTGGGTATAACATGAGTTCAAGAAATCACTCTAAAGAGGATAAACATGAGTTCAATCAATCATAAGTGTATGTTCAGGTAAGCCGAGGTGATCCATTTCTTATGGACTTCTTCACATATTTTGCAAACCCCTTCCTTGAGGCTAAAAAGGAAGAGCTAAGTTTCAATGATATGAGTTACAACCTATTTTAGGAAACTTTCTTGGGGGATAAAACATGCTTGAGAGACTTAGCTATTCAAAGAATCTCTAAGCTTTTGTTATTATTGGTTGTGTCCGAATTTTCTACAGCATGAGGTTATCCAAGGTGTTCCGCGAGGCTAAATGATCCTTATTTGACTATTATCCCACATGATATACGGTGAAGTATGTGGGAGAGGGAGTTTTTTATGTACCTGAATGTACGTGAATCAAGCCTCCATGTATACCTCACGGGGAATGTGCATGGGAGATCTGAGTTGATATACTCGAGGTACGTGAGTGATGTTCACTGGGAACATACCATTCTATATACTCTAAAATAATTAGGTCAAGAATAGTGTAAGTTGTCACTAAGGACCTGCAACTGGTCAGACTCAGTCCTATTGCTGGGCTTCCTAAGGTTATATGGTATGCAGTGATATACAAATCTTATGTAGTGAAGTAGTGTGCAGATTTTATGAAGTCTTTTAATTTTGGAAAAAAGGCAATTTCACTTGATATTAATATGTATCCTGATATAAATATCACTAACAAGGTTTAATGGATACCTACGGTGTAATTATAACCATATGGGACAATGTAACACCAATGTTTTTCTACCTAGTCAGGTATCTAAAAAACAAGTACTAAAAGAATAGAATATACATGGATATGTAGATGTAACATACATGAGTTAACTGAATATACATTAAATGAGTTCATTCCACTTTAGATAAGACCCTAGCGAAGTCTCCGCTATGAAAACTCGGACCCAATGATGCATCTATAATCTGCATATTTGTGTACATGTAGAGAAGAGGTCCTTCATAGTAAGACAAGGTTATCACTTCGTTATATTTTTAAAACGAATGGAGTTGCTAGTCTATTTCAAACAACATACACCAAAAGGAGGGTGTAGGTATCCGTGGAGACCTAGTTATGTCAAGTGATATATGTTTTTAACCAAAAAGTCGAAGGTCTGGAAATTGGGTTACATACTAGGAAGGTGTAAGGAACCCACTCCACCTTTTCTGTGTCAAATGTTTACATGCAGCATTTATATGGGCATGTTATAATAAATGAAAATAGGTATATAAATAAATAAATTGTGTACTGTAGTCTGGTGTGTTTGTAAACAGTATAAACAAGGGATACATATGCACAATATTGGACATGCTCACTCGGATGGCAGTCCAAGTGAGCCTATGTACGATCACAGAAGGATTCAAAGTCCTCGTAGTTCATAAAAGGATGAGGAGGAATTCCACCTCTTATGATAGATTGACGTGGAAGATCTTTACTCCATTTGATGTCTCAAAATGGCTTTAGAATAAAATGGATTCTGATTTGAAAATTTAGAAATATTTGTGATCTTGAAAGATAATTTGATGGAATGATTTCAATCATAAAATCACTTTGATGGACAACGAATGTTAAAACTTCAAACATTAAGAACAAAATAGTAGTTAGCATACTCAGTCTAGTAATGCTCTAAACTATATTTATTTATTTGATCATTTTAAAGGTTTTTCTTGGTGTTTTGGTATTTATAGGAAACAAATGATAAGAACGTATAAGATTTGACTTGAACTTTATGGGTGGACCGTTGGCAGAATCAAAGTCAACATAGTTCGAAAAGACATTTAGAGCAAATACATGAGCGTATGACATTAAAAAAAATGACAATTGGTAGTGTTGCACGTACCTGCAATGTCACATGAACACCTTTCCATTTTCGCATTATTTTATCTTGAAATTTTGTTTTAAAAAATATATC
Source organism: Sambucus nigra (assembly GCA_949130495.1). Taxonomy (NCBI): domain Eukaryota; kingdom Viridiplantae; phylum Streptophyta; class Magnoliopsida; order Dipsacales; family Adoxaceae; genus Sambucus; species Sambucus nigra. The sequence goes on along the minus strand of OX422210.1, from coordinate 737,037,181 downwards.
AAAAACTTCTTTAGTAGTAAGGAGGTTTCTTGAAAATAAGAGAAAGGGTTTTTGGAATATTTTAATTTATGTGAGAACAATGGTAAGTAGAACTGTTATTTGAGTAAATAGATGAAAGTTTGGTTAAGGAGGGCTTTTGGAGGTAAAATGGGAGAGTTTTGGAGATTTTCTAGAGAGAGAATGTGACATAACATAAATGCATCATTTATGAAGCAGACTTAATGCCCATAAAGTGGTTGGTGATGAAAATGATCAGGGTCTAATATTGGTCAGTCTACCCTAGTAGGACCAACTATTCTGGGCACATTTCTCGAGGGACCGATCTTTCTTGGGCGCATGTTTTGAGTTTGGGCCTTGCTTGTTCGACTGTTTTACATATATTTTGTCAGTTCTTTGGGTTTCCAAATTTTGGGTAATGGGTTTTGTGCTTTTTTGGTGTAACACCTTGCATTTTGGGACTTTTATTAATTAATTAATTCGTTAAATTTTAAATTACTTGTGCGTCATAATTTAATTGGATTAATTTTTTTCATATTATTTAAATATTAATTCAGTGAGTACATGATTAATATTTATGGGATTTAATGTTACTTTGTGAATAGTAATACGTTAATAGGTTGATAGGTGAATATTAACATTTTGTAAAATAATTCGGATGACATTTCTGAGTGTGCGGTTGATTCTGGATGGATCGAAATAGTTCAAAAAAGAGTGCCCAGAGGTAGTAAAGGGGTTTCGGGACATTTTTAGGCATATATGAGCACACATGAGGGTGTCTGGGCCCTTTTATTAAACCCCATAAGCCTAAAAATAGGATTGAATTATTAAACCCTAAAAGAGAGAGGGTGTGAGAGACATAACTCGTTTTAGAAACCCTAATCAAGTAGAGACAAAAGAGGGAGCAATTAGAGAGATCTTATGAGCCTAAACCGAGGACTACTGTGGACATTCTTCATCAAACCCAACGTCTTCAACAAGATATTAAGACCTTACAAACCCTAGAAGGAAAGTGGTTTAACTTGCTTCTAATTTTATTGCATTTTCCTGTTCATATCATAGTGGGTGTGGAATGAATGAAATGTTAGGGGTAGTTTTGGAATTAAATTTGAGGTTCTACGATTTCTGATTAAAAATTTGTACAGGATTTAAAAATGTGAATTATAAACCCCCAATTTGTGCGGATGTTGTATTTAGATTTAGGATCTTGAATTGGTGAATTTAGTGTAAATCTTGGATGGTTTAATGGGAAAATCTGCACAGAAAATAGAGCTTCAAGTTCAATAATGGCGGATGGGTTTTCGGGAAGATGATGGAGGGGAGAGATAACCAGGATCTTTCAAACGACATGGTTTTTGGTTTGAACGACAACCCAAGTCGTTTAAACAACAGGCCCAATCTCTCGAACGACGTCGCTTTTGCTTCCAACCATTCTCCCTCCCTTGTTTCCGCCCCGATTGTTTAAATTTTTGTAGGGAATTTACTATTTGAACGATTCTAAATTTTGGGCCACAATAGCTAGTTGTTTTATGAGAATTATTCATGGATTATTGGGGTATAAATCCAAAAAGGGAATTAAGGTTTAATGTGAGTGAATTAAGAACCTTGTATTAATAAGTGTGCAAACTTATTATAAAGAGTTTTGAATAATAATTAAAGATTTATTTTTGGGCCAAGTGAGCGAGTCCGAGTATATTTGGTTGAGTGACACCAAGGTAATAAATTAATTAATGTGTGATTAATTGAATTTAAGGTCGTAATTTGGACTTGGTAATGTTAGGCTAGTGTTACGATAATTGTACAAGAGTAGCCTCGAATAATTAAATATACATATGCGGTGATGTGTAGTGTGTATATATATATATATATATATATATATATGTGTGTGTGTGTGTGTGTGTTTGTGAATTATAAATATTAGTGTGAATAATATTTATAGGAAATCATACCCATCTATAGTGCTATCATAGAAGGTCACACGACGTGGGTGAATCCCCTGGCTTGATGAGCAGGGTGAGTATAGTCCCCAGGTCATAGAGTCCATATTATTAGGGGTGAGATGTCTTGGGTATGAGTCGATCACATTTCCAAGGGAAAAATGGTCGTCTCCACTGTGTCTAATTTATTTTCTCATTCGAGGAGCTAACCGTGTCAGGGGTCTAGGTGGATGAGTATACCTGGAAATGATAGCAATTGGGAGAACATCCTGTGAGTGCCTACTCGAGATGATGGTTATATAAATTTACTAAATATGCGTGAATGTTGTAAAAAGTTTATACGTATATATAGTGCGAATAAATATGTATGAGTAAAATACATGTAGATTGTATCGACTCGAGGTTATATAACTTGTGAGAATGCCATATGGTTTAAATGCGATAAGTAACGTGATTAATAACTTATATATTAGGTATTAAACCTACTCGGGTTAGAGTAATGGCAGGAATAGAATCTATATGACAAATTTAGTTACGGGGTAGACATTTAGATGGGTTATAAAGAAAGATGTAAGGTGTGCACATTAGTTGAGGGGTGAGTCGGTCCTCAAGAGAGTGCGACTCTAACCTAAATACGAAGAGCATTCATCCATTCCTTTTAATCTTCTGTAATTAAATTCACTAGGTAAAAATTTTCAAATAATTTGGGTTCTAACCCTTGCTATAAAAATATTTTAAAAACCTTTTAGGTGTCCTACCACAGGGGAGCCAGGATTGATTCCTTTTCAGGGTACGTAGTTGCGGTACATGTGGGTGCTGCAGGTTTTTCACTAGACGCTTACAACATTCTCTTATAGATAGGGATAGTCTCAGTTGTACTTCGAGCATATTTCCCATGACATTTGTACTCTTTATTTTGATTCATCTTGAATTGGCTACTTTTCAGATGTTGGATTTATATTGGGTTTCTTGTATCTAGTCAAAGTTATTCTGCTAACACTTGTTGTAGGCATTTGTGATTGTAAGGACACAAATTTCCAACTGAGTCCATATACTGTTTTGGCTCAATTCCGGACAAAAACATTTATTCATAGGATTGTATTTAAGAGTAACATTCTCAAGCCTATGAAGAGTTTGTTGAAGATGTAGCGGAAAAGAGTATAAAGCTTCATCAATATGCCGGTTTGTGTGCCTCGTTTCTACGTCATCAACTATAGTTCCATGCTCCCAAGGTATGAATGCAATATTATATATATAGGAGCTTGGAACAAGTTTAATTGGGTGTTAGGTTTAATTCAAACAGTGTTCTATTTTTAGAAAGAATTAATTAAAACATTAAAATAAGTTTATAAAGTTTTCTGTGCTAAAATCAATTTTTCCAAACTTTCTGGAAGTTCGTTCGATATGTCGTTCGAACGAGATGGTCGTTCGAACCAGATGTCGTTCGAACGAGATTGCCAACGACTTCCTATTATGGCATACTGGAACTTCATTTGAAATATCTTTTGAACGAGATTGTTGTTCTAACGAGATTTCTAATGAGCTTCTAACGAGTTCATACTGGAACTTCGTTAGAAGACTCGTTCGAACGAGAGTTCGTTCGAAAGAAATGACGTTCGAACGAGATGCCAGGCGGGAACAATTTTTGGCAGTTTTAAGAAGTTTTTCTCCCACTTCCCCACTTGTTTCTTAACCAACTTTTCTCAGACTTTATTATGTGCGGGAATAACATTTTACAACTTAACTTTTTCATTCTATTTCATCTCTTAGAGAGATTTTGAGAGCTAAATTGTTTAAGGAAAATGTTAATGGTTTGAGTGAGATTTTTACATAGAGAAAAATATACACTACTCTAGTTTATACCCACTTGTTTGTATATCCAAGTTTCAATATATATACATATTTCTTGGAGTTTTGGCACCGGGTTCATCTCTTCCATGCAAAGAGAAGTTTTGGGTTTTCTTTTAAATCCATCAAAGAAAGAATAAGCTGTTTGTTGCGGCATTACCCACTTTGGGTTTTGGGTTTTCTTTTAAATCCATACAAAGTCCGATCGGTGGACTCCGAGACCACGGTGGAGCTCCGTGGTTATCCTCTACGAAGAGGTATCTACAAGAAGAAGCGTCGGGGCTTGAGAGGGATCGAGTCGTGTGTTTAAGCCTTTCTGTCTTGTATTTGTAAATTCCATACTTAGTGGATTTAAGGCTAGGGCCGTCCGAGGTTGTTTCCCATCTTGGGTTTTTCCTCGTACATCGCGGTGTAGTGGATTAATTGTTTATTTTATCTTTTGCAAAATCACCTGGAACACATGCTTAGGTAAAAGGATAAAAACTGGTTTAATTTAATCTCTACGTGTTTAATTTGGGTAATGTGTAGTTAATTAATTCAAGTCATTTAATTTAATTGTTAATATTGGTTTGGCATAATTTGATAAAATTCCGCATATGACTTAGGCAAATTCTAGGACTTCAATGAATTAACTTGGTTTAAGTGAAAATAATATTTGCGTGTGTTTAATTAATTTTCACTTGGGTTTAATTTTAATTTGAAATAGAAATTAAAATTTGGTATTTAAGTAGAACCATCACCTTTACGCTTCCGCATCTTGATATATATATAAAAGGAAATAATATTTCTTAAAGAAATCAAAAAGTGGGCCTTTCCTCTTCAAATTGGTATCAGAGCCAAAGCGATAAATTATTTCGTTAAGATCCTTTAAATATTTTTGGCTCAAATGGAATTTTCTCCATTTTCTAAATTTCCTATTTTCGATGGTTCTAACTACGCGTATTGGAAAGCGCGAATGAAATCGGCACTAAAATCTATCGACGAGAGAGTTTGGATGTCTGTTGTTAACGGGTGGTCCCGGCCAACTCACTTAGTTGAAAGTGAACGTGTTCCCAAACCGGCCAATAGATGGACTGCGAATGAGTTTAAATTTTCTAATTTAATTCCCGTAGTTTCAATGCCTTGTTTAGCGCTATCACACCGGATGAATTCTGATGTATTATGACATGTGAAACCGCTAAAGAATCTTGGGATATTTTACAACAAACTTATGAAGGAACTAGTGTCGTTAAAGCTTCGAAACTCCAAAACCTTACCACTCAATTTGAAACTATCAAAATGAACGATAATGAAACGTTTGATGAATTTTATGCTAGTCTTTCCGATATTGTCAATTCATCATTTAATTTGGGAGAGAAAATACCTGACAACCGTGTTGTAAAGAAAATTTTAAGGTCCCTACCCGATAGATTTATTCCAAAAGTGACCGTTTTAAATTCTTTACCAACTTTAGCCTCTACGAAATTAGAAGAGCTTGTAGGTGATTTACAAACCTATGAACTAGATATGTTTCCCTCTAAAACTGAAAAGAAAATTGAAAAGGGCGTTGCTTTAAAAGCCCGAAAAGAGGTCAAACAAGTACTAGAGAGCGAGAGTGATAGTGACTCGGAATACATGGCTTTGTTTGCTCGAAAATTTCTTAAATTTAGCAAAGATAAATATAAAAATGATTTTAAGAAATTTGAAACTTCAAAGCATGACAAAGTTGAGATGATCCCTAAACCTATTAATGAACAACTAAATAGGGACGAGTCTAATAGGTGTTTTGGTTGTGAGGGTTATGGCCATAGGGCTTCTGATTGCCCCATTAAACTAAGGAAAGAGGGTAAACGACCCATTACATATAATGCGACCCTTAGTGATAGTGATAAGGAAGAGGGACCCGATTCCCCCACTAAGCCTAATTTTTTTGCTTTTATGGCTAGTCATGTGAGTGATAGTGAGAACTCATAGATTGATGAAACGTTAACGAATGACACTTCCAAGGTCATAGTTTATGATTCTCTTGTTTTTTATGATAGTGAGAGTGGAGAAGAAAGAGAGAGTGAAAATGAAGAAGAGGTTAATGTGAGTGAACTTCAAAATGCTTTTTAAGAACTTTATAAAGAATCAATTAAATTAAAAAGGGCTAATTTGAAGTTAGAAGCTTGTTTGAAATAACGTGTCAAGGTCGTTGATAATTGTATGTTGGTTGAAGACCTTAGGACACGAGAGAAAACTCTTCTTGAGAAGCTTGAATATATAGAAGGCGAGAGAGATAGCCTTAAGGGTTTAATGGAATCTTTGAAAAAGGAGCTTCTTGCTTTTGAAGAGCGAAATATTTTATTAGAGTCTAACATTTTAGAATTGCAAAATAAATTGAAAGACTATAGTAATGTCAAATTTGATTTGGAGTGTCGATCGGAAAAATTAGATAAAATATTAGGAAAGGTCCAAATTAAAAATGACACTTGTGGTTTAGGCTTCAATACTTGTAATAAATTTACTCCTAACGCCAAAACCAATGTTTTTGGAGAATATACTAGGAACGCTTTTAGAGATCACTCCGTAAGTAAATCTTTTCAACATGTTTTCACTTGTACACATTGTGGTCGAAAAGGTCATTTTAGTAAATTTTGTTTTCATCTTAAACGAATTCCTAGAAAATCCCATCATAAAGTAACCACGATAGTTAAAGTTCCTACACCCAAGATAGTCATTCTTCATTAATTTGGGTTAGGAAATCTGATTTGATTGCCTTGCAAAATAGGGTTTTTGATTCTCATTTACTTTCACATGCTTCCTCCCTTGCTAAATCTAAAGGTTGAATGTGTTAGTTGTTTGCATACTTTAGCGTTTGAACTTCATTCTATATTCACATGTTAAATGTATGCTTATTTAATCATTTTCTGGTCATTGCTTAATCCCATATCTCATGCTAGAAAAATGATTTGTTTATCTTTTGTATTTTATTTCTTCATTTTGTTTGAATTAAATGAAAAATAAACAAATATTTTTGTTTCTCATTTATGTTTTATTTGTTTCATTTAAGCTTAATGAAAAATACAAATGATCTTTGTTTATCCTTTTGAGTATATATTTTTATTTTTAATTAAAAATGTCAAAAACTCAAAAAGATTTTTTTTTTGTGTGTATGTTTGTTCGACACACTTTATGTGGCATACACTTGTGTTAGAATTCCATCTTTTACGCTCTCATGTGGCTAGAACTTTTGGTTTATATTATCAATCCTTATTATGTTCATTACCATACTTACATGGAGTAGTTGGATTTTGGGTTGTTAAAATAGATTCTATTTTTATATGCCTCTATTCACACATGCACGAGCTCTTTTGAAATTTTAACTTCATAGGTATATTTGAGCTATGTGAGATGTTCTCCTTCTAATCTTGTCATCTACATATTTGTGACTTAGGAGGACTAGTGCATCTCAAAATTCGTTGCACGTGAGATTTGTGTGAAACAATTAAAGCATGATAAATATAAATGTGCACGTGGAAGGGCTCCGAAAGGAATAACAATCCTTTGCGATTGTAAGACACCGTTATGGAATGGACCTAAAAGAAATACGTGGTCCAAAGGCCTAAAAGCAGAAAAATTGTCTCTAAAAGAAAAATAATTGCCAGGGCATATGTTTGATTGATATATACATTCAAATTTAATATAAATGCATATTGATGGAGAATGGATGGTATATCAACGGTTTGCACAATGTCCGTTTATCCTAGTTGCATATCTCATGTCATGACTCTATTGGTTTGTAGAATCATCAATATGCTAGGCTTGTATGAATTGTGTATGTTTATTCATTGAGTTCAATCTACATTGTCACATGAGGTTATATTCAAACGTGATGAAGTTTGCAATCAAATGAGAACTCCGTGAACATGTTTTTAAGTGATTGGGTCTAAATTTAATCGTTACTAGTTCATGCCCCAACACTTCCGTTTCCATATGACACATTTTTGCCATACAAGTGTGAAAGACTCCTATTATATTTTGTGTGTGTCATTTGTGTGTTTATATCTATATATATGTGCATGTGCATTCTTGATATATTTCTAGTACATATATATATATGTATATATGATATTTTTTTTTGCCTTTGCCTTGCTTTCTAGTCCTTCTATGGTTATACTTTCGTTTTGGTATCTATCTTGGATTAGTTATGCTTTTGTTGCCCATATGCTTTCATTTCTTATCACTTTAAGCTTCAACATGCTTTTATATATGTTCTTTATCCTTTGCCTATTCCTGAACAAAAAGTGGGAGAATGATAGGAGAAGGTATCTTATCCTATTATAATCGTATCGAAGTTTAGGAGATTTAACTTATGGGGAGTAGCTAAATTCTTGGGTTAAAAGTATTTATTTTAATTACATTAAATACTTTGATATTCCCTATGCATTTGATAGTTTACTTAAGTGTGCAGGAATTCTTCTAAAGCGGCAACTTTCAATGGCAAAGCATTTGATCCTTGGGTTGAGTCAAGTTTGGGTGGGTTATGTTTTGAGTCTAGTAGAGCTTGACGGCCCTTTAGGATTTTTGTTTGGTTTTTGTCCCTGAATAGCCAAAGGGGGAGATTTGTAAGTACACAAATTTCAAATTGAGTCCATATATTGTTTTGGCTCAATTTCGGACAAAAACATTTATTCATAGGATTGTATTTAAGTGTAATATTCTCAAGCCTATGAAGTGTTTGTTGAAGATGTAGCGGAAAAGAGTATAAAGCTTCATCAATATGCCGATTTGCGTGCCTCGTTTCTACGTCATCAACTATGGTTCCATGCTCCCAAGGTATGAATGCAATATTATATATATAGGAGCTTGGAACAAGTTTAATTGGGTGTTAGGTTTAATTAAAACTGTGTTCTATTTTCAGAAAGAAATAATTAAAACTTTAAAATTAGTTTATAAAGTTTTCTGGGCTAAAATCGAATTTTCCAAACTTTGTGGAAGTTCGTTCGATATGTCGTTCGAACTAGATTGTCGTTCGAACTAGATTGCCAACGAATTCCTATTATGGCATATTGGAACTTCGTTCGAAATGTCGTTCGGACGAGATTGTCGTTCTAACGAGATTTCTAATGAGCTTCTAACGAGTTCATACTGGAACTTCATTAGAAGACTCGTTCGAACGAGAGTTCATTTGAACGAAATGTCGTTCGAATGAGATGCCAGGCGGGAACAATTTTTGGCAGTTTTAAGAAGTTTTTCTCCCACTTCCCCACTTGTTTCTTAACCAACTTTTCTCAGACTTTATTATGTGCGGGAATAACATTTTCCAACTTAACTTTTTCATTCTATTTCATCTCTTATAGAGAGTTTGAGAGCTAAATTGTTTAAGGAAAATGTTCATGGTTTGAGTGATGTTTTTACATAGAGAAAAATATACACCACTCTAGTTTATACCCAATTGTTTGTATATCCAAGTTTCAATATATATACATCTTGCTTGGAGCTTTGGCACCAGATTCATCTCTTCCGTTCGAAGAGAAGTTTTGGGTTTGCTTCTACATCCATCAGAGAAAGAAGAAGATGTTTGTTGCGACATTACCCACTTGGAGAAAGGCTCCTTGTTCGGGTGACGGTGACCATACAAAGTCTGATCGGTGGACTTCGAGACCGCGGTGGAGCTCCGTGGTTATCCTCTAGGAAGAGGTATCTACAAGAAGAAGCGTCGGGGATTGAGAGGGATCGAGTCGTGTGTTGTAAGCCTTTCTATCTTGTATTTGTAAATTCCATACTTAGTGGATTTGAGGCTAGGTCCGTCAGAGGTTGTTTCCCGTCTTGGGTTTTTCCTCGTACATCGCGGCGTAGTGGATTAATTGTTTATTTTATCTTTTACAAAATCACCTAGAACACATGCTTAGGTAAAAGGATAAAAATTGGTTTAATTTAATCTCTACGTGTTTAATTTGGTTAATGTGTAGTTAATAAATTCAAGTCATTTAATTTAATTGTTAAAATTGGTTTGGCCTAATTTGATAAAATTCCGCATATGACTTAGGAAAATTCTAGGACTTTAATGAATTAACTTGGTTTAAGTGAAAATAATATTTGTGTGTGTTTAATTAATTTTCACTTGGGTTTAATTTTAATTTGAAATAGAAATTAAAATTTGGTATTCAAGTTGAACCATCATCTTTATGCTTTCGCATCTTGATATATATATAAAAGGAAATTATATTTCTTAAAGAAATAAAAAAGGGGGCCTTTCCTCTTTAGTGATATGTTCAGACTCTTTTATATCGTGTTGGATATATTTGGACTCTTCTTGTGCTTGTTGGTTTAGTTTAATTCATAAGATAAAATATGGCACCATTTTAATTAAAAATTAGGTGGTTAGTAATTAATAATGTTGCAACAGTGATGCTAAGAACGAATCATATGGAAATCCTGATTTAATTTGATAAAGTCATGATCAACCAGAATTTAATTAAGTGGGGTGTCACAGATGGTATTAGAGCACCAGGTTCTTGTGTCCCTGGAATCTGTACATCTTGCTTTAGTTTCAATATTGCCTTATTTGGTATAAAGCCCTATTATTAGGAATGTTGACACATATTTATGATTATTAGTTAACGAACTTCTACTATTTTTATATTTGTATTAACCATGAACTAATATAACTCGTTCTATATTTAATATGCCATGCAGGAGAGGGAGAGGTGACTAGCGAGGGCAGCCGCCAGGGGCGGAGAGGGAGAATCCCCTCAAGAGCCCGATATTCCACACCCACCAGCCCCATAGGGATTTGTACCCATAGAGAAAGTAGCTAGTATTGTGTCCCAGGCGGTCAATGCCTCCATGACAGCTATGGCAGCCCATTTACCTCCGCCTCAAGCATTGCAGCCCATGGATCCAATAGTGCAGGCCAACCCAGGGCCGTCTAAGTGGAACTGTGTCAGGGAGGCCTTTTATAAGGGTCATCCCCTGGAGTTTCAGGGAGGTACATAGGTGATACTAGCCTACCAGTGGAGGAGGGATATGCCACGGCATTTGCATATGGTCGATTGCAGTGAGGTTCAAATACATAAGCTGGAGACTTTCAGGCTAACTGGGGTAGCCTTACAGTGGTGGGAGTCGATGACCACTATTGGAGATAAAGATTCAATGACTATCACTAAGTTCATGGTACGGTTCAATCTCACGTACTTTCCTCCATCTATTGAGACTGAGATGAGGGGGAGGTTTTGGGAGGTGATTTGGGGTGACCGTTCCATAGTGCAGTACGAGGAGGAGTTCACCTGTTTGGCTAATCTAGTGTCAGACGAGGTGAGCAATGAGGAGAGGAAGAAAGCTTAGTTCTTGGATGGTTTGGCCTAAAAGATAAGGCAACACTTGATTAGGAACCCTACTCTAGTGACCTACATAGATGTGGTCAATGTTTATTTGATTAATTATCAGGATCATTTCTTTCATCTAAAGGGAAGCAAGAAGAGTGGTGAGGCAATCCAGCAAGGCAAGGAGAATGGGGGTGCTACTAGAGGAGCACAGCAGGGGCATGTTACCTGATAGGGGAATCCTTCTAAGAGATTTCATCATGGAGGACAGGGCTTCAGGAAAGGACAGTAGGACCGGAGTCAACAGGAGGTTCTTCAGGATCGCCAGGGCCAAGGGAATAATAGGGCTAGCATGTGGGGTGTTCTTCGAAGTTTTGTTTCTGTTAGGACCAGCTAGGACATTTGAAGAGGGACTGCCCACTAAGAGGTGGGGGCTAGTAGTAGGGTGACCCAGAGGGACAACAGGTACAAAGGTCTCTAGCAACACCAGCTCCACCAGCCCCATAGTAGTAGGGGAAGTTACACTACAAGCGTGTTTATAATGTCTGGGATATCCCGATTCCACCAGACCCTGAGGCACATCCAGTAGTTGAGGGTAGGTTTCCTATTTGTGGTCTTGAGGGTAGGATTATTTTTTATTCTGGTGCATCACATTCTTTCATTAGGTCTAGATTTGCTAGAGGTGCTGGATTGTTAGAGTCAGCCGATAGTCTCTTTATGTGTTCAGTGTCATCGATGGGGGTGGGTCACTTATAAACTCGATCAGTAGAGGAGTAGATATTGTTATTGGGAGACTAAGTTTAGCAGAGGACCTCTTAGTGTTAGAAATGGAGGGATGTGATGTTATCCTAGGTATAGATTGGTTAGCTCGATATAGGGCGATGGTGGATTATTTTAAGAGGACTATAGTGTTCTTCATTCTGGGGTAGGAGATGTTTTAGTGGCGATGCTTCTTCTCGAGGGAGGATCACTCACTCATTTATACTATATTGAGGAGGAGACCTCACAAGAGGTGGTAATTCCGATAGACTTGATTCCAGTCATAAGGGACTTTGAGGATGTATTCTAGAACATATCGGGGTCACCACTTAGTTAGGATATTGAGTTCGTCATTAATCTAGCATCGGTTACTAGACCGATTGCTCGAGCACCTTATCGCATGGTCCCTTCGGAGATGCATGAGTTAAGAGAGCAGATTCAAAATCTTTTGGACCAAGGTTTCATTTTGTGGAGCACATTACCATGGCGTGCTCCCGTGCTATTTGTGAAGAAGAGGGATGGCTCTCTCCGCTTGTGTGTCGACTATAGGGATCTCAATAAGGTCACGATACGAAATAAGTATTCATTGCGTAGGATCGATGACTTGTCTGACCACTTGAGAGGGGTAGAGTACTTCTCCAAAATTGATTTGAGATCAGGGTATAATTAGTTATGAATTCGAGAGGAGGACGTCCCTAAAACAACTTTTTTATCGCGGTATAGCTCCTATGAGTTTCGAGTGATGCCATTTGGGATCACCAATGCACCAGCAAAGTTTATGGACCTCATGAACCTCATTTTCAGGGAGTTTCTCCACCAGTTTGTCATAATGTTCATATAAGATATTTTGGTCCACTCGTTCACAAAGATGGAGTAGACCGAGCATCTACGTACGAGTCTGCAGACATTACAGGATCACCAGTTATATGCCAAGTTTGAGAAGTGTGGGTTTGGCTTTGGGAGGTTCAGTTCCTTGGCCATATTATTTCAGATCGAGGTATGGTTGTGGACCCCGAGTAAGGAATCGACGGTGAGGGACTGGGGATATCCCACGATACCGACCGAGATCCGTAGCTTTTTGGGGTTAGATAAATATTATCACCGCTTCCTTAAGGGGTTTTCCAATATTGCGGGACCGTTTATGAATTTGACTCATAAAGGGGTGCCATTTCTATGGAGTGATCATGTCAATTAGCTTTCGAAGAGCTAAAGGATAAGTTGACATCACCACCCGTACTTGCTTTACCTAAAACAAGATTGGAGTACCGAGTCTATACAGATGCATCCTTATAGGGACTTAGGGGCGTACTGCAGCAAGAGGAGAGGGATATAACTTATGCGCCTCAAAAGCTTAAGCCCCACGAGAGGAATTACCCCACCCACGACCTTGAGTTGGAAGTGGTCATTTTTACTTTGAGGATATGGATCCACTAACTTCTGGGAGAGAGATTCACATTACTCACGGATCATAAGTCACTTCAGTATCTCTTCATACAGAAGGATCTTAACATGAGGCAGTGGAGATGGCTACATTTCGTGAAGTATTAGCATTTTGAAATCCATTATCATCCTAGTAAGGCTAACTTGGTGGCAGACGTGTTGAGCCAGCGACCCACGGAAGACTTGACAGAGGTCTAGAAAGCAAAGTGCGGCAAACTTTGGCATGATGATGAGGTCTCTAGGCCTTGTATGGAAGTTCTAAAGATCAAATCCCAAATTGTCATGTGGGTGGTGAGGTCTCGGGTAGAGGATCCATTTTTCCAAGATAGGGTGACACAATTACTAGAAGAAGGTGCAGAATCCTTCTCCATCATCTCAGAGGGAGGGATAAGCTTTAATGGGAGGTTGGTCATGTCTGAGGACGAGGATTTGAGACATTCCATTTTTACTGAGTCCCACGACACTAAGTTCTTGGTACATCACGGTGGGGATAAGATGTACCAAGATATGAGGAGGCAATAGAAGTGGATAGGAATGAAGCGAGACATCAAAGAGTTTATCTCAAAGTGTGGCACTTGTCAACTTGTGAAGGAGGACCACCAGAGGCCTTAGGGGATGTTTCATCCTATAGACACCACATTTTAGGACCCCCTAAGTCTCTCCTTAGACCCCCTATAACTTCCCCTTTCCACCGCAAACCTAGGTCGCACTTCGATAACCGATCTAAAAGCCACCAGGTGCCCTAGGACCCATTTGGCTTCGATCAACTCTTTTATCAGAGAAAAAGATCTTTAAATCCTTTAAGGGCTATGAATACCCTTTCCAACGATCTTTCATGTGCATGAGTTGGCATAAGGTTTCGAACAATGGACCATTTCACTATCGAAAATTGATTCAGAGGCCATCGGGCGCTCTCGGACCCCAAATGGACCCCAATCAACTCCATCAATAGATAGAAGGTTCTTTGAATGTTCAAAGGGAACTGAATACCCCTTTCAAATGGTCTACCATGTGCACAAAATAGAATAATCGTTTGAACGAATGATCAGTTTTCCCCCAAAAATTGATCCGGAAGCCATATGGCGCTCCCAGACTTCATTTGACCAAATTCAACTCTTCAGTTTGAACGAGACTGAATGAATCTCTGAAGGGCATTGAATACCCTTTCTAACGATCGTCCCCATGAGTGATTCTGACTTACGGTACGGACGAACTATTGGTTTTACTTTGAGAGGTCATCGGACACTTTCGGGCCCCATTTGACCAAGGTCAATTTTCTGAACCAAGCGAAACTCTTTGGAATGTGAAAGTACATATCATAACCTTTCCGACGGTCTATCCTATGCATGAATTTGACTTACCATATAGATGAACAATATGTTTGCATCCGACGATCTCCCGTCCAAAGGACTGATGCGCGCTTCCGGGCCACATTTGACCCAAAGTCAACTCCCAGACCCGGGAAAGGTCCTAAGGACTATCGAAGGTTTCTAAAATATCTTTCTAATAGTATGCCATGTGCTCAATTCGGATCAACAGTTTGTGCGCTACGATCATTTTTCCAAAAAAGTACGCACGAGACTGCCAATTGGCAGGTCCTGAACCCTGTCTATCAACACAGTGTCAAGGGTGACCTACCGATAGGCACCCACTGGGCTTGGCCGATCGACAACCACCTTTTACCTTATAAATAGGTTCCATGAATTCAATCTCATATAGAAAATAAAAAATCCACTAGCATTAGTGATCTCAGCAACATTCTCTCAAAATTAGTGAAGTTCCATATGAGAAGCTTCATTGAAGCCTAAATACCCATCCTTTTCACACCCAATTGGCAAATATTCTTCTCTATCATCAACATCCATGAACATTCAAATCATTTCATCCAAGATCCAAGCTCAACCTCTAAGGAAGGTCCAATTCCTTCCCCCTCTCTTTTAATCTCTGACTACCTTCATGTCTGGATTTTTGAATTCCCAGATGAAGATATCCTTAGCTCCGCCCAAGAAGACCTTTGATGGAAAATGTTCTTTAACGGTGCTGCCAATAAAAAAGGATATAACATTGGAATCCTCCTAATTGCCCCTTATGACTCCCACTCTCCCATTGCCATCAAATTGGATTTCCCCTGCACTAATAACATGACTGAATATGAGGCGTGCACGGTAGACCTCAAAGTTACCCTCAACAAATGAATTATATACCTAAATGTCTATGGGGATTCAAACCTCATCATCAGATAAGTACTCAAGAAATGGAAAGTTATGGAAAAGAAATTCACACCCTTACATGGCCACCTTGAAGAACTAGTTTCCCAATTCCAAGAAATCACCTTCCACTACCTGCCTCGAGAAAAGAACAACCTGCTTGATGTCCTTTTCCACCTTAGGATCCTTGATTGACATGCCTGAAGGAATAACCATGAACCCCTTCCTTCTCTAGATGTAAGAAAAACCAACCCACTGCTACTACATCAAGCTCAGCACGGAGGAAGAACCCAAAATAGCTGAATGCTGGTACTATTACATTCTACACCTCCTCAAACACGGTAGGTATCCCAAAGGAGCAAAAAATAAGGACCGAGCAACTCTTCGCAGACTGGCCGCCCAGTAAATTATCTGTGATAAAGCACTATTTAAGAGAAACTTTGATGGAACCCATCTACACTACATCGCAAGGGATGACATTGACCAAATGATGCAGAAAATCCATAACGGGGAATGAGTACCCAACATAAACGGCCATATGTTTTCCAAAAAGATCATTCGACAGGGATACTACTGGACTACCATGGTGCAGGATTGCATAACCTACGTTTGTAATTGTATTAAATGCCAACAGTTATCCAACCTATAACATCTGCCTTCTCGAGAACTATACAACATGAATTCTCCCAGGTCATTTTCCACATGGAGCATCGACATCATAGGGAAAGTTACACCGAAGGCATCTAATGGAATTGAGTTCAACCTAGTCGCTTTTCACTACTTCACCAAATGGGTCGACGCCGAGTCATACGTAGTTCTCAATGCTAAGAAAGTGGCAAAATCCATCAAGAAGAACATCATCTGCCGATTTGGGGTCCCACACGAGCTGGTATTAGACCATAGGTTACATTTTCAGGAAAAAGTTATGGAAGTGGTCGACGAGTAAGGGATTCAAAGACATAAATCCTCTCCATACGGACCTGAAACTAATGGAGCAGTCTAAGTAGACAATAAGAATCTCAAAGCCATGATCACCAAAATGACCAAGAGTTATCAAGATTGGCCGATAGGATCCCTTACACCCCTTGGGGCTATCACACTTCAATTCAAACCTCTACTGGGGCTACCCCTTACTCTCTAGTCTACAGCATGGAAGCAGTCCTACCCGTGGAGCTAAAAATACCATCGATGTGTGTCATGCTAGAAAGCAAGGTCAGCGAAGAAGATTGGTACCAAAGATGTCTTGAAGAGCTATCCCTCTTAGATGAGGGAATATTGAAATCTCTATATCACATATAAGAGTACCATTACCGTATAGCGTGATCGTTTAATAAGAGTATCAAGGACCGCAGTGTCCGAGAAAGGTACTTAGCCCTCAAATAAATAGTAGATCCCATCTGGGACCCCATAGGGAAATCGAAACCCAATTGGAGTGGCCCCTACATTGTGAAAACGATCCTGTCGGGCGGCATCGCTGTTCTCACCGACCTCGATGGAGAATAAACGGCATGTCCAGTCAACCTGTACCATCTTAAGAAATTCTATCCCTAGTCCAAAATCTTGGCGTGCTACTACTCTTCTCATCTCTCTTCTATTCTAAAAAAACACTTCTTTTCTCCTTACCCAGAACTACGTGGGTCTGATCCTCTAAAAACATTTGAAAAATGAATTTTAAAATTTTTCAAAACCATGAGGGGTGCATAGGCAACTCATTCACTTCATATGATCACGACCCCCCTTCTTTTTCACAAAATGCTATTCTTTTCTAATCCTAGAGAACGACGATTTATTTTAACATATATATGAACAAAAGGATTATGTATACCTCAGTGATTGTATGGATAATTCAAAATGAAAAAATTCATCAAGAGGCACAACTAGATGATCAAAAACTTATTTATTTCATTATCTAAAATTTTTGCACGATTACATCGGTGTAAGGAGTCAAACAACTTCCCTTTCCAACACTACACCTACTAAATAACCCATATAATAACAAGCACCACTAGTCCTGAAAATTAACCTCCATTTATTCCCAGAAAACCACACCCATTATAAAAACATCCCAAATCCCTAACCACAACTGCCAGAGGAACCAACACCATCATCACCTGCATCCTGGTCTCCCTAAACCTCCCCTCCCTGAATGGAGTATTGCAGACACTCCATAGAGCGATAAGCTCTGATTATCCTGGGGTAGACCACAACGCCTCCCGCTATAGTGTCAGATATGGCAAACCACCTTTGACCAGTCTCCACGGCCATCATCCTGGTCACTACCTTCTTCCACAACCACTTCATGTAGTCCCCGAAAACATGTCAGACTCACCCAGTAAACTGAGAAGGATGGGTCGCTGGACAATGATTCTCCCACAGAGAACCAAGCTCTATACGCATACACTCAGTCAGGTCCTCCATAGGAAAGAAGTTTGATGTTCGTGTGGCATAATTTACCCCGAATAAAATGGGGGTATCAACCACTAGGGAAAATAGAAAGAGCTCTTCCTGGGTCCTACTAACTAGACATATTGGTAGTCCTCGAGTTCCAAAATGGGAATCATCTCCCCCCACTAAGGCACAGACCAACATAATCTTTGATCCCCGTACTTTACAAACCAGTTCCCCCAACTCCCAATGCCTAGGCCTACGCTAATCAAATAGTACCAGAATAAGTTTGGCACCGCTGACAAAGGATACTTAGGTGGACCACCATACGAAACCTCTCTAATAGCCACATAAATAACATTGCAGGGTTACCCCTTTAAAAAGTCAAGATGACCCTCCCGGCAGGCATCCAGGACATTTAATGTCTTTGCTAGTATATCCGCCGCAGGATTACGATGGTATGACATCCAAGAAACAATAACATCCAGTTGGGGGTCCACCAGCATCTCCCTAGTCACCAACAGGACTTTTAAAACAATGCATAAGATGGTGGCACCGGCATATCTGACATCACCCACGTCCTAAGAATGCACGGAGTACAACACTGAGAAAAGAGAAATCATTCCCCCCATAACCAATGGCCTAGCAGCTGAAGGTGAGATATGAAGAATCCCAGCCAACAATTCCCTAGGAGAATGGGAAAACTCAGGCAGAGCTGGAGCAACACTGGGATTTGTCCCCAGCATTGCAAAAAATTCCTCGTAGGTAGGACAAATCTCATCCAACTCAAAGCGGAAGACATGATCCTCCGAATACAAAAACTCGACATCCACCATCAGCATATTCCACTCAATGGGCCGGTTGTTCCACAAAGAGACTCGCCGCATGTGGAAGGCATCATATCAACATTATAAGAACACATTGCTTCCAAGGCTTCGAGGTAGTTGGTGAAATAAATGCTACCAGGGAGTGCCATCTTGGAAAAAAGATAATCAGCAAGTAATAATGTGAAAACGGAAAAAATGAAAGTTTGAGGAGGAAAGCCCCATCCATTCCCCCTTTTATACTTGGATACTCTCAAGAAAAGACAAGGAGCCCTACAGGAATCAGAGTAAAACTTGCCCCACTAAGTACCAAGTAATTGAAGAAATTGTAATGAAAGCCTTAGATTGATTGGACTAGACTGATATGACAATAGGCTGGATAGGGGTCATGCCGATCAACAACCCCCTTATTTTGGGAATTTTTTTTCTTCCTCTTCTATTAAAATAAAAAAAAAAATTATCTTAAGGAAATTCTACATTTTCTTTATACTCATGCTTTTAATAATTCCCATTTTAAATAAAATCCTTCTCAAATAAATTTTCATTTTTTTTATCGCCTCAACAACAAAGTAAAAAGAGCATGTGAATTAATCACTAAACAAGAAAATTAACAAAAAAACTTCATTTGCATATAATTTATTGTATTACATTGATATTTTGTAGGAAAAGCAGAAAAAAATGGGAATCAACCCGAACCTAATTTTTTATCTCTCTCTCTCTCTTTTCTTTGTCTTATCTCTCTCTCTAGGATCCCCTATCCCTACGGCGCGCCCTCTTCCCCCTGCGGCAAGATGATGTGCCCCCAATTCCATAGCCAGACCCTTCCCCAGATAAGGCAGGAGGCACCAAGAAAGAAGGCACTAGAACTAACTCATGAATATGAGCAGCCACTGAAGATATACAATCCCTAATGTCCTTTAGCCAGGTGGTCAAAAAACTAATATGCTGCGAGGAAGAATGGAAAAGATCAGATCGATCAAGCATGAGGAAAAAGAAAGAAATTAAGGAAATAAAAAAAGACTTATCGCAGGTTTAAGGACCTCCACCGTTAGACCCAACTACTCTAGGTCCATCGCTTGAGGGAGATTCTATAAACGCACCGATTCCCCATCAGCTCACTGAAGGTTGTAAATAGGAGAGTGCAGCCGCACTAAAGAAGGCCCTGACATCGACGTTGTTGCTGCTGACGTAGCCGCACCCCATGCGCTATGAGAAGACCTAACATGTCGAATCGAGCCCGCCCTTGGGAGAGGCATCACATCATATATGCTAAGAGGAATCATCCAACTCGAGATGAAGTTTATATATTCATAAATCACTGTTATGTCAGTGTATAGAGAGTATGGCTCTCCCATCATCATAGCCACCCGCGCATCATCAGACATCTCTCGTACGTGCCTCATGAACATAGGGTGCCTCATCGGCAGCATCGTAACCTCATCCACCATAGGCTCAAATGAGTCAAAACAATTCTCACTGCCCTATGTGAGGGGTACCCTAACCCTCCACTCTAACCCTGCCCAGTTATAGGCATTTAGGCATTCCATATGGGTTGCACTACTTGACAAGTTAGCCATTTCAGACAGTAGAATGATTTGCAGAGTTTTATAGTAGAAGAAAAGAAGTCAAAAAGTTATGCAAAATGAGGAGAACTCACCCCCTTTTATAGGAGGCTTAGGGTTATACCGATCGGCAGCTGTCTCTACCCACCGATCGGTACTGATCCTTTAACTTACTCGAGGTACCCCAAAAGTCCGTGCCAATGCCAAATTGCCTTCCTCCATCCATTCTGGAGGTCACATCCTTTAAAATTTGATTAAAAAAGTTAAAAAAAAAATACCAAAAAATCCCGAACAATTCCTAAAATTGCTAAATCCATTTTAGCTCCTTGTTCACCAAGGAGCTCATTTTTTACACCCCCAGTGGAATTCCAGAGAATCATTCTCCCCAACAACGTCTCCAAAGGACACTCCAAATTTCCCCCAGCTACAAAATCCTCGGATCAGTTGATATTCCCCTGCAGAACCTAAAATTCAATCATCATCCCCTATAGAGTCCCAAAATTTCTTGAAGGAAAGTACATATCTTGTAAGTCAAAATTGACCTCGGTCTTACATAGTCACCTAAGTTAGGTCAGAATTGACCTCTGTCCTTGATTTTCACCTCTCTTAGGTCAGAATTGACCTCGGTCTTTGATCGTAACCTTAGTTAGGTCAAAATTGACCTCATTCCTCGATCGCCAACTCTTATAGGTTAGAATTGACCTCGGTCTTGGATCGTCACCTTAGTTTGGTCATAATTGACCTCGATCCTCGATCGTCACCTCTTTAAGGTCAGAATTGACCTCGATCTTGTATCGTCACCTCGGTTAGTTAAGAATTGACCCCAATCCTCGATCATCACCTCCCTTAGATCAAAATTAACCTCGAACTTGGATCATCACCTTAGTTAGGTCAGAATTAACCTCGTTCCTTGGTTATTTCCGCTTCTAGGTTAGAATTGACCTCGGTCTTAGATGGTTACCTTAGTCAGGTCATAATTGACCTTGGTCCTTATTCGTCACCATTTCCAGGTTAGAATTGACCTCAGTTTTGGATCATCACTTTTGTTAGGTCAAAATTGACCTCGGTCCTCTATCGTCACCTCCTTTAAGTCAAAATTGACCTCAATCTTGGATCGTGATGTCAATTAGGTCAAAATTGACCGCGGTCCTCAGTTGTCACCTCTTTTAGGTCAGAATTGACCTCGATCTCGGATCGTCACCTTAGTTAGGTCAGAATTAACCTTGGTCCTCATTCGTCACCTCTTTTAGGTTAGAATTGACATCGATCTTGGATCTTCACCTTAGTTAGGTCATAATTGATATGGGTCCTCGATTGTCACCTCTTTTAGGTTAGAATCAATCACGACCATCTGAATCGGTCATTCACATCCCTTAGGTTTGCAAAACTAACCTCCCTCCATCATGTAGTGTCTATTCGATGTCTATAACTTGTTACAAGATCACCCATTGAGGGATATTTAGACAACACATTCTACGACCCTTAAGTCTCTCCTTAGATCCCCTAGCACTTCCCCTTTTCCACCGCAACCTTAGGTCGCACTCCGAGTACCGATATAGAATCCATCGGGTGCCCCAAAGCCCCATTAGACTCCGGACAACTCTTTCGTCAGAGTTAAATATCTTTGAATCTTTTATGGGCTCCGAATACCCTTTCTAATGGTCCTTTTTGTCCACGAATCGGCATAACGGTTTGAACAAACGGACAATTTCACTAGTGAAAATTCATTCAGAGGCCATCGGGCGCTCCCGAGCCTTGAATTGACCCCAATAAACTCCATCAACCGAGCGAAGGTTCTTTGAATCTTTTAAGGGTACTGAAATTCCTTTTCAACGGTCTTCCCTGTGCGCAAAATAGCATAACCGTTCGGACAAATGATCAGTTTTCCCCCGAAAATTGATCTGAAGGCCATCGGGCGCTGCTAGACTCTGTTTCACACTAGTCAACTCTTCACCTCGAACAAGACTAAATTAATCTCTGAAGGGTAATGAATACCCTTTCGAAAAATCCACCCTGTACGTGATTCTGACTTACGGTACGAACGCACGATTCATTTTACTCGAGAGGTCACCGGATGCTTTTGGGCCAGGTTTGACCAAAGTCAACTTTAGGAACCAAGAGAAATTCTTTGGAATGTCAAAGGCCATCTCCTAAACTTTCCAATGGTCCACCCCGTATGCGATTCTAACTTATGAAATGGACGAACGATCTGTTTCCATCCAGCGATCTCCCCTCCAAAGGATCGACATGCTCTTTCGAGCCACATTTAACCCAAAGTCGACTCCCGAACTCGGGAGCGGTCAGTAGGACTCTCGAGGGTCTCTAAAATACCTTTATAAAGGTATTCCCCATGACCAATTCGGATCAGCGGTTTGTGTGCTATAATAATTTTTCCAAAAAAGTTTGCACAAGACTTCCAATTAGCAGGTCTTGAACCCTGCCTATCAGCACAGTGTCAAGGGTGACCTGCCGATAGTCACCCCCTGGGGTAGTCCAATCGGCACCCACCATTTTGCCTATAAATAGGAGCCATGGCCTCCCTCCCATACATTAAAGAAAAAACCCATCAACATCCGTGATCTCAACAACATTCTCTCGAAATTAGTGAAGCTCCTTATGAGAAGTTACATTCAAGCCTAAATACCCATCCTTTTCACACCCAATTTGGCAAATATCCTTCTCTCTCATCAACATTCATCAAGATTCAAAGGAGTTGATCTATGATCAAAGCTCAAGCTCCAAGGAAGGTCCAATTCATTCTCCCTCTCTTTTAATCTTTTATTTTTGCATAAGTTACATTAGATTCATAATCTAGTTTCACTTTAGTTCATACACATTAAAATTTATGCTTTTATTAATATATTGCACATACTTTAATTTTCATAAAAAACTAAAAACAAATAAAAGAGGGTTACACTTGCAAATTCCGAACGGAATTATCCACCATATCTTTTCAAAAACAAAAAAACATTTTCTACACGCACACGCCTAATAAAATTTTGTTCGAATCTGTTACACCCCGCCTTATTAATTACCAGGTAATCAACCCTTAATTAATCGATTTCAGAATATCAAATTGGTTTAGATAATGCATCACTATCGAAAACTCAAATTTTAATTTAATAAAACTAACCACCTAATATTTAAAATGGGTGATGTCCAAATTTCGTCTTGTCATTAACTACTACCAAAAGAATACCAATAAATACAAAGCATCACAGTAACAAAAGTAAAGTCTAACTAAAGTAAAATAAATGACTGGAGTATAAAACATCCAGATACAATCCCATATAATAAATCCACAAAAAGGAAATCAAATATAAGAGAGGGTTTAAAACAACTAAAATCTCTAACTGTAAATAGAAGAAAGGACGACATGTCCAACATAATAGATATCTGGAAAAGTAAGAATAGGCTGAGTCGTCTACTAGCAATTATTCTGCAGCTTCCACAGCAGCTACATCATGGCAACTGAATAGAATCTCCTAAGGCTAGTGTCCCTATGGCTAGGAACCTAAAATAATGGAATAATAAAAAGATATACATAAAAACGGGCCAGAGCCCGAGTTGAGAACAGTTTAAAATAGCAAGTGCTTAAATTGATTCAATTAGCACAATTATTCTTCAAGTTAACTTAGCGTACTCACTTTAGATACTCACCCCTCAATCTAGTGTTCAATTCTAACGAGCCTAACTACCCATACTAGCCATGATGCCCTGTCTGACTACTAAGTGTATAATAATACACTTGAAAGGCTCCCTAAATAACTCAAAACAGACGTACTTATGATTTCGAAATAGATTTAAGATTACTTTAGTTTATTCTAATATCCTTCTAAATGCCTAACTGATAATACCATAAGTGTACATTTAAAATAGCATCATCAACGTAAGACACCAAACATGATTTTGATATACACGCATCATTGAATTTAGGTATCCATATTAATTTATATAAATACAACAATATTGCTATCTAGTCCATTTGCAAAGCTCACGTATAGAGGACAACAGGTTTAATCTCTCGAGAACCAATAAAAACATAAACACCTATCGGAGGAGAACATAGTCCCAAGCCGATGGGCTATGCACATAACTATGCACCCATATGACCATCATCATTATCTTTCTCATGAATAGCCCGTACCTAGGTTCCATGCTCTAGTGGTACGACTCTAAATCCCCCGAAGGCACACAAGATTCGATCATCCATAATGCGTTAACCTCCATTCGATAACCAGTAGCTAGGTATGCCATACACATAATATTTTAAACAAGAAGAATGCACACAACTTATGTAAATCCATTAGCTTTCCCATAGTCTAGTATTTGCAGTACGAATATTATGTATGCCTTATTATACCCTGCACCTTACTCATATATATCCTCCCTTGTATTTTCACACATCTCTAATTTTATAAATTTTCCTACCTTTCGAAAGTCGACATATTCTTCGCTCACTAGTAATTATCGATTTTAAGACACTCAATGTTCATACAGGCATTATACTCATTGAAGTAAGACTATAGGAAGTTTGAACAAAAAATCAGCCTAAAAAGGTCATTCTGGAATCTCGTTAGAAGACCCAGAAATCTCGTTCGAACAAGGTCGTTCGAACGAACTACCAAACTCATTATAAGGGTACTGGTATCTTGTTAGAAGTCTCATTTGAATGAGGTCGTTCGAACGAACTACGTTGGACTTCTAACGAAATTTCCGAAGTCACCTAGTTCATCTCCAAAATTCATTTTTCCAGATTTTCTCCACTCAAATTCAATATAAATCCATTCCAACTCAATTTTAATGTTTCCAAACTACTCTAAGTCACCCTAGAACACTTCTTAGCATAGTTTTGGGGTCCAATCCTTCCAATCATCATGTAATTTAAATAAATTCCCAAAATTTACCATAGACCATACTAACATAAACCCATAATTTGTTTGTCTACAAAAAATCCATTTTTATTTCTTGATTAGCGTCTAATTCATCAAATTTCACATTCCTATTAAGGGGAAAATCATCTACATGCGAACCCCCATCAGATTTCTAAAATTCCTAGACTATTTCATCATAGGTAAACCCAAATTTGGTGTTAGTTGTTCTAAAACCTCAACAGATGTTAACAAGAGTATCAATTTCTAAGAGAAGAGTAAGATAATCAGTTGCCTTAAAATGAACTGCTGATTCGCGGGTTGACAGTGGTATAGGAACGATCCTCCTGACACAATCTATGCGCTAGTGTACTTTTTGTTGTGAAAGGTTGAGTTCTTGGCATAAGGCTCTAATGGAGTTTCCTTCTTCTTCATTGGTTCTCTCTCTCTCTTTTCCTCTCTTTTCAAGTATTTTGAAACTGATGGCTACTAACCCTAAATATCGTTTCATTAAACCTAATTTTCGTACATTTAATTATCCTAACATTCCAAAAGACCAAAATTCCCCTCCGGGGTGTCGTTTTGGTTTAAAAATGTCTCGGACTCTAAATAAAATACCCAGATAGTGTTTTCTGACTATTTCGACCCTTTCGGACACTCTGGCGTGCTCAAAATAGTCGTCCGAGTTATACAAATATAAATTATCTTTTAACCCCACCAAATACATAAAATTGACGCGACCCATACGCGTCCCAAGTATTTATAACATAACTGTCGTGTATCTCATTCCTGGCAATACTATTATTTCAATAATTACTAACTCTCATCCCGCTAGTGATTATTATCATAAAATCGGATTAATTATAATTTAAATTTTCTCCCTTTAATTTAATTAATCCCCATTTTTCGTAAAAATTATTATGCGTAAAAGTACGGGGCATTACATACTTCCCCCCTAATAACAGAATTTCGTCCCGAAATTTGGAAAAGAATATATATATATATATATATATATATATACATGGCAAGAATAACTCTGGATAACGTTCACGCATGTCGTCCTCATGCTCCCAAGTTGAATCCTCAACATTATGTTGCCGCCACTGAACACGTACTAGTGGTACTACTTTCGACCTCAACTTCCTCTCGCTACGGTCTAAGATAGCGATCGGCCCCTCCTCGTAGGAGCGATCAGGTTGTAAGTCTATATCCTCTAACGCAATGTGAGTATGGGCCAAATAATCTCGAGGAAATCTCCTCAGTGACGAGATATGAAACACGTCATGGATCCTATGCAAGTGCTCCGGTAACCCAAGTTTATAAGTAACTGGCCCAACTCTCTCGATAATGGGGAATGGACCTACGTACCTCGACTCCAACTTTCCCTTATTCCCAAAATGCATAACTCCCTTCATAGGAGATACCCTGAGTAACACCTGATCTCTAATATAGAATTCTCTAAATTAACATTGGGCATCATCGTAACTCTTTTGCCGATCTTGAGCTACTTGAATACGGCTCCTTATTAACTCTATCATCGACGAAGTATCCTGAATCACCTCCGGACCTAGTAATTTGCTGTCCCCCACCTTTAGCCAATATGCTGGGGAACGACAAGGTCTACCGTATAGGGCCTCGAATGGATCCACACCGATAGTAAACTGGTAGGAGTTATTATAGGCAAACTCCACCAGTGGAAGGTACTGCTCCCAACCTCGGCCAAAATCAATGATGCACATCCGTAATATGTCCTCCAACATTTAATTTGACCGCTCTGTCCGACCATCTATCTGCAGGTGAAAGGTTGTGCTCAGCCATAACTCCGAACCCATCGCCTCCAGAAAACTCTCCCAAAATCGATAAACAAACACCTTTACCAACTGACAAGTGGCACATTTCGAGACGAACTCAACAATATCCTTCATCATTCTGGTCCACCAGTACGGTCTACACATTTCCTGGTACATCTTATCCTCGTCGGGATGTACTACAAATAAGGAACCGTGTGACTCTGTCATCACCTTGTGTTGAAAATTTTCACCCTCGGGAACAACCAATCTCCCATTAAAACGTAGGCCCCCGTATAAACCCACGATGTAAGACTCATCCCCCTCGGCTAGAAGTTTCACTATCTGACTTTGTCATAATGGATCATCTGCCTGAGCCTGTACTACTCCCATAATAATATGGGGTATAATCATCATTGTAGACATAAACGATCGAGACACCACATCCTGGTTCCCTAACTCCTTCCTTTTCACTTTCCACACCTCGACCACCTCACCAACTGGCCTACGGCTCAATGTGTCTGCTACCACATTAGACTTCCCCAGGTGGTATTGGATATCAAATTTATATTCCTTCACAAACTCAAGCCACCGACGTTGATGCATATTTAAATCCTTTTGCGTGAAGAGGTACTGTAATGAATTGTGGTCCGTGAATAAATGAAATTTCTCCCCTAGGAGGTAAAGCCTCCAAATCCGAAGAGAAAACATCACCTCCACAAACTCTAAATCATTGGTGGGGTAGTTCCTCTCGTGAGGCTTAAGCTTACGGGAAGCATAAGCTATATCCTGATCATCCCGCTCCAGTACACCTCCAAGTCCCAATAAGGACGCATCAATGTAGACTAGATACTCCACTCTCGGCTTGGGTAATGCTAACATTGGTGCTGAGGTTAACTTGCCTTTTAACTCATCAAAGGAAAACTGACAGGCATCACTCTAGATAAACGACACCCCTTTGCGAGTCAGGTGTGTCAACGGACCCTCTATCTTTGAAAAGCCTCGGAAGAACCTTCTGTAGTTCCCGTCTAACCCCAATAAAACGTGTGTCTTAGTTGGTGTCATGGGCTGTCCCCCACTCCCTCACCGCCGATACCTTGCGCGGGTCAACCGATATCCCCAAATTCTGACACAACATGCCCCAAAAGCTGTACCTCCCATGACCAGAATTCGTACTTCTCATACTTAGCACACTGCTGATGTTCTCGTAGAGTCGAAAGAATATGTATCAAGTGTTCGGCATGCTCCTCCTTAGTCTGTGAATAAATTAGGATGTCATCTTTGAGGACGATGACATTCTGATATAAGAAATCTATAAACCCTCGGTTCGTCAGGTCCAAGAATACGGCTGGAGCATTTGTCAGCCCAAATAGCATGACTTTGAACTCATAGGACCTATTCTTCATCAATAAGTAGTCTTTGACATCTCCTACTCCTTGATACATAGTTATTGTATCCTGATCCCAAGCTAATCTTTGAGGGGAAGGTAGCTCCTGTCAACTAATCCATTAAGTCATCATTTTGGGGCAATGAATACTTATTCCGTATCATGACTTTATCATCTTCCCTTATCACTGATTTATTCTTGATGTAAAACATCTGATATCACTTCTTACGTCACATCGTACTATTCTACTTACCGTTCGTAGGAATAAAATTAAAGTTAAAGTTATGGTTTCCCTTACGGATTATAACAAGGGTACCAAACTCATGTGCTAAAGACCAATCATCCCCAGCTCCCGACGTTCTCTAGGGTTCATGCGTGGGATGTCTCACAAAATGAGATCCAAACAAGAAACCCCCCGATACACTACTAACTAACATTGTCGGTTAACGAAAGTTTTGGTCCTTAGTATTTGTCTCGTACCCCACATCCTTTATTCCTACTAACAATAGCACATTTATTCTCATGTTATGAAAAAGATGTTCAACACATTACTCTTTCACATTAGGCTCTTCAAACTGGCCATAAAATTATTCCCATGCGCATAGATATTTTTTTTCCTGAATCACTATCGTAAACATTTCTACCCATGGGGATTTGGTATTACCCGACGACATACTTCACAAGTCTCTGCAAGATTTAATTTTCCTCCCGGATGATAATTAACACAAATTATTTCATGTCCAGGACTAATGGAAACCTAATATTATTTTAATGGTATTTTATCACACAAACTTGAATCATCCGATTCGAAATCGGGATTATAATACATTTTACGCTCATGATTCTTAAGTAGTACAAGTAAGTTGTAAGGCACATAGGTCATTTGAAATTTTCCTCGGAACTAAAAGGAAACACTATAAATGATAAAGTATCATACCTCGAAACGTGGGTGGTAGAAGCAGTATCAGTGGCATATCAGCACATTATAGATACGTCCATACTGTACTACCTGTTGTTGTTGTGAAGTCTGTGTTACTGGGGTGATTATCCCTGTTTCCCCAATTTGGGTATTTTGTGGTGCCGGGTGAACATCCAATGACTTTTGTAGGATCCTGCCCTGATAGGGAAATTTTGACGGTAGTGACACCATTCTCCGCATATGAAACACTTACCCACACAGTTTCTGCTCTGCTATCCTTGTTGAGCACACTACTGGCCCTGATGGTCTCGCTGACTAGGTTGAATTGGCTGAAGCTTTCCTCTAGCTCTTTGCAGGAAAACTTGGCATTTTTTTACCATTTCTTCCACACTTAAAACACTTCATCTGATAACCTTCTATCCTTGGACTTGTGGGCTCTGGCGGGTTTGTCTCTTCCCATGGTTCTCATAGTCTTTTTGGTCTTGATGTTTTTGAGGAGCTTGTCCCCGTTGCGACGGTATTTACCCCATGTTATTATTCCTCAAAATGTCATATTGATAAACTTCTCTTGTTAGTTTTCCCCTGCAAGTCGTACACTATGATTTTGGTATTATAATATTGCGGTAGTAACTACTTGTGCCACGATGTTCACAATCTAAGTGATTTCCTCTCTTTCATGGTGTACCTGAAATATTTGTTGGTCTTGTCCAGCATTTACTTCTTCAGCGATGTTAGTGAGTCTCTTCCCCATAGGCGACATCTGAAATTCAAATGAATTTTATAAACCACCGTCCATACATAACATTGTAGCACAAGTACGAGATCTACAACACAAAATAAGGTTACAACAGTCCTAATAGTAGGGCTCTATATCAAAGAATGCTATGCGGAAACCTAATAAACCGTACAGATCCTAAGGACACTAGAAAATGATTCTTTGATACCACCTGTGACACCCCTCCTAATTAATTACCATTTGATCAGTCCTTAATTAATCAATTTCTGAATATCAAGTTGATTCAGATAATGCATCAGTGTCGAAAACTCAATTTTTAATTTAATAAAACAAACCACCTAATATTTAAAAAGGGTGATGTCCAAATTTTATCTTGTCATTAACTACTACCAAAAGAATACAAATAAATACCATGCATCATAGTAACATAAGTAAAATATAACTGAAGTAAAATAAATGACTAGAGTACAACACATCTAGATACAATCCCATACAATAAATCCACGAAAAGGAAATCAAATATGGGAGAGGGTTTAAAACAACTAAAATCTCTAACTGTAAATAGAAGAAATGATGACATATCCAACAGAATAGATAACTGCAAAAGGAATAATAGGTTGCGTCATCTACTAGCAATTATCCTTCAGCTTCCACAGCAACTACAGCACGACAACTAAATAGAGTCTCCTAAGGCTGGGCACCTAAAATAATGGAACAATAGAAAGATATACTAAAAAATGGGTCAGAGCCTGAGTTGAAAACAGTTTAAAATAGAAAGTTCTTAAATTGATTCAATTAGCACAATTATTCTTCAAGTTAACTTAGCGTACTCACTTGAGATACTGACCCCTCGATCTAGTGTGCACTTCTAATGAGCCTAACTACCCATACTAGCCATGATGCCTTGATTGACTACTAAGTGTATGATAATACGCTGGAAAGTCTCCCTAAATAAATCAAAACCGACGTCCTTATGATTTCGATATAGATTTAAGATTACTTTAGTTTATTCTCATATCCTTATAAATGCCCAACTGATAATACCATAAGTTTACATTTAAAATAGCGTCATCAACATAAGATACCAAACGTGATTCTGGAATACACACATCATTCACTTTAGGTATACATATTAATTTATATAAATATAGAAATATTGCACCCTTGCTTGAGAAACCCTTAGTGCTATTCATACTCGACTATCTAGTCCATTTGCAAAGCTCACGCATAGAGGACAACAGGTTCAATCTCTCAAGAACCAATAAAAACATAAACACCTATTGGAGGCGAACATAGTCCCAAACCGATGGGCTACGCATATTCCTATGCACCCATACGACTGTCATCACTATCATTCTCATGGATAGCCCGTACCTAAGTTCCATAATCTAGTGGTACGACTCTAAATCCCCAAAAGGCACACAACATTTGCTCGTCCACAATGCGTTAACCTACGTTCGATATCCCGTAGCTAGGTATGTCATACACATAATATTTTGAACAAGAAGCATGCACACAACTTATGTAAATTCATTATCTTTCCCATAGTCTAGTGTTTTTCAGTACGAATAGTATATATCCCTTATTATACCCCCACCTTATTCATATATATCCTCCCTTGTATTTTCGCATATCTCTAATTTTATTAATTTTCCTACCTTTTGAAAGTCGACATATTCTCCGCTCACTAGTAATTATATATTTTAAGTCACTCAACGTTCATACAGGCCTAACACTCATTAAAGTACGCATACAGGAAGTTTGAACAAAAATTCGGCCTTAAAAGGTCATTCTGGAATCTCGTTAGAAGACCCAAAAATCTCGTTCAAACGAGGTCGTTTGAACGAGGGTCATTTGAACGAAGTTACTTCGAACGAACCACCAAACTCGTTAGAAGGGTACTGAAATCTTGTTAGAAGTCTCGTTCGAACGACTTGGATTGGACTTCTAAAGAAATTTCCGAAGTCAGCCTAGTTCATTTCCAATATTCATTTTTCCAGATTTTCTCCACTCAAATCTCAACCTAAATCCATTCCAACCCAATTGCAAGGTTTACAACTACTCTAAGTCAACCTAAAACACTTCTTAGCATAGTTTTGGGGTCCAATCCTTCCAATCATCATGTAATTTCAATAAATTCCCAAATTTTACCATAGACCATACTAATAAAAACACCATTTTTATTTCGTGATTAACGTCTAATTCATCAAATTTCACAATCCTATTAAGGGTAAAATCCTCTACATGCTAACCCCCATCAGATTTCTAAAATCCCTACACGATTTCATCATTGGTAAACCCAAATTTGGTATTAGTTGTTCTAAAAACCTCAACACATGTTAACAAGAGTAATAATTGGTAAGAGAAGAGAAAGATAATAACTTTCCTTAAAATGAACTTCTGATTTGCAGGTTGAAAGTGGTATACGAACGATCCTCCTGACACGATCTACATGTTGTGTAAATTTTATTGTGAAAGGTTGAGTTCTTGGCTTAGGGCTCTAATGGAGTCTCCTTCTTCTTCCTTGGATATCTCTCTCTTTTCCTCTCTTTTCACATAGGTTGAAACTGACGGCTACTAACCCTAAATGTCTTTTGATTAAACCTAACTTTCGTCCATTTAATTACCTTAATATTCCTACAGACCAAAATACCCCTCCGGGGTGTCGTTTTGGTTTAAAAATGTCCCGAACTCGAAATAAAATACCCGAATAGTGTTTTCTGACTATTTCGACCTTTTTGGATACTCTGGCGCACTCAAAATAGTCGTTCGAGTTATACAAAAATAAATTATCTTTTAACCCCCCCAATACATAAAATTGACGCGACCCGTACGCATCCCAAATATTTATAACATAACTGCTGTGTATCTCATTCTCGGTCATACAATTATTTCAATAATTACTAACGTTCATCCCTCTAGTGATTATTATCATAAAATTGGGTTAATAACAATTTAAAATTTCTCCCTTTAATTTAATTAATCCCCATATTCCATAAAAATATTATGCGTAAAAGTACGGGGTATTACAAAATCTATTGGATAAACCCCATCCCTATTATACATTCGAACTACAAGGACTTTGATGCATGTATAGTCTACGTAGGTATCTCGGATCAAAATTCAAGAGTCAAGTCCAACTTTTCAATTTTTCTATTTCTTTGATTTTCCAAATTTCTTAAAATCCCTCATTTTTATCATACATATACATATAATATGCTTGTTCGTGTTTCATCCCACATATATTATCATTTCTCAATAATGATCAATATCACGATGATTACTGATATTCTATCTTCTACATTTATTACTATTTTGTAATATTTGTGTGGATGACCTCACCCTATGTTTTCCATGGTATGGGGTGAATGATTCCGATCACCATTATATAAACACATACACACAATTCATGGGGATAAAGGAAAATATTAACATTTTCCCATGAGAGACCAAAATGGAGGGATGGGTGCCTAACACCTTCCCATTCCATAACCTATCACCCCGGACCTTTAATATATTGGTTTCGTATGCATCAATTTTTCCTTGATGACACTCTCTCGAAGTGGTACCTTTTTCTATTTACATTCACCCCTCACTGACGATGGCCAAAACACCTTTTCTAAGAGAAGGGTGCGAGACTGAGATGCAGTTCTTCCTCGATGGATCCTCATCCTTCCCCCGCAGAACGAATATCATGTCGCACGGGATAGACACACATTCGCTTAAGATTACGGCATGGAAGTGGGAGAGAATCTCTCTGGATTGCATTACAGGGTTGTTAACATCACAGAGGGGTCACGATTCCATATGGGTGATAGTGGATCGGTTGACCAAGGTAGCCCATTTCTTTTCGGTTTGTACAGACTTTGAGACGATGCAATATGCACGGCTATTCATAGTAGAGATAGTCAAGTTGCATGGGGTGTTGATCAACATAGTTTCTAATAAATACAAGATACTTGCATTGCACTTCTGGAAGTGTTTTCAGGAGGCTATGGTCTCGGAGTTGAGGTTGAGCACCGCCTATCACCCACAGAATGGCGGGAAGACGGAGAGGGAAAATTAGATGCTCGAGGATATGCTGAGGATGTGTATTCTAGACTTTGGGGGAGGTTGGGACAAATACCTTTCAGTGGTAGAGTTTGCGTATAACAACTTGCACTAATTCAATATTGGCATGGTCCCATTTGAGGCACTTTATTTTAGACCTTATCGTTCACCCACTTATTGGTTATAGGTTGTGGGACAACATGCTATTAGGGTCGGAGATGATTCAGGACACGTCCGCCAAGATTGAGTTGATTCGGGGACGTATTCATATATCCTAGGAGAAGCAAAAGAGTTATGCTTATGGAATGGGAGGCATGTAGAGTTGGAAGTCGAAGATCAAGTATATATGCGGTTGTCCCCATTGAAGGGGGCGATGAGGTTTGGCAAAAAAGAGAAATTAGCACCAAGGTACGTGGTACCCTTCCCAATCATAGATAGAGTAGGGCCGATATCTTATCGATGGGGTTTGTCGAATCACCTTCAGCGGATACACGACATGTTTCATGTGGCATCGCTGAAGAAATATTAGAGGATTTCGAGGGATTTATGGCACATCGCATTTGAGTATATTTACTTGCATGTTGATATCTCATATGAACAGATACCAGTATCGACCCTAGATCGTAGTGAGTGCAAGTTACGGTCTAAAGTGGTACCACTGGTTAAAGTTAAATGGGGACATCACAGTGCCAACGAGTCTACGGGGGAGTGGGAGGATGACATGCAAGAGAAGAATGCAGAGTTATTCACTGCTGGTACGACCTAATTTCGGGGAAAAAATTCCATTGTAAGGGGTGAGTATGTAACACCTCGCATTTTTGGGAATTTTATTAATTGATTAATTCGTTAAATTTTAAATTACTTGCGCCTGATAATTTAATTTGATTAATTATTTTCATATTATTTAAATAAAAATCCAGTGAGTAGACGATTAATATTTATGGGATATAATGTTAGTTTGCGAATAGTAATAAGTTAATAAGTTGATAGGTGAATATTAACTTTTAGTAAAATAATTCAGACTAAAATTCTGAGTGTAGGTTAGGTCCAGATGGGTCGAAATAGGTCGAAAAGAGTGCCCAGTGGTAGCAAAGAGGCTCGAGAGATTTTTAGGCATATTTGAACCCGCATGAGGGTGTTTGGGCCCTTTTATTAACGCCTCATAAGACTAAAATGGGATTCACTTATTAAACCCTAAAAGTGAGAGGGTGTGAGAGTTATAACTCATCTTAGAAACCCTAATAAAGTAAAGACAAAAGAGGAAGCAATTAGAGAGTTCTTAGGAGCCTAAATTAAGGACTAGTGTGGACATTCTTCATCCCATCATCTTCACCAAGAGATTCAGACCCTACAAACCCTAGGAGGCAAGTGGATTAACTTTCTTCTAAATTAATTACATTTTCATGTTCATATCATAGTGGGTGTGGAATGAATGAAATGTTAGGGTTAGTTCTCTAATTAAATTTGAGGTTCTATGATTTTTGATTAAAAATCTTTACAAGATTTAAAAATGTGAATTACAAATACCCAATTTGTGTGGATGTTGTATTTAGATTTAGGATCTTGAATTGGTGAATTTAGTGTAAATCTTAGAGGGTTTAATTGGAAAATATGCACCGAAAATAGAGCTTTAAGTTCAGTAATGGTGGATTGGTTTTTGGTAAGATAATGAAGGAGAGAGAGAACCAGGATCGTTCGAACGATCTAGCTTCTGGTTCGAGCGACGACCAAAGTCGTTCAAATGACAGGCCCAATTGCTTGAACGGCGTCGCTTTTGCTTCTAGCCTTTCTCCCTCCCCTGTTTATGCCCTGAGTGTTAAAACTCTTGTGGGGAATTTACTTGTTGGACAATTTTAAATTTTGGGCTACAATAGTGAGTTATTTTATGAGACTTATTCACGGATTATTAGGTTATAAATTCAAAAAGGGAATTAAGGTTTAATGTGAGTGAATTAAGTACCTTACATTAATAAGTGTGCAAACTTATTAGAAAGACTTTTGAATAATAAATAGGGATTTAGTTTCATGCCAAGTGAACGAGTCCGGGTATATTTGGTTGAGTGACACTAAGGTAATAAATTGATTAATGTGAGATTCATTGAATTTGGGATCAGAATATAGACTTGGGAATGTTTGGCTAATGTTACGATAATTATACATGGGTAGCCTGGATATAATTAAATATGTATGGAGTGATGTGTAGTATATATGTGTATGTATGTGTGTGTGTGTGAATTATAAATATTAGTGTTTATAATATTTATAGGAAAACATACCCCTCTAGTACTATCATAGGAGGTTGCACGATGTCGGTGAATCCCCTGGCTTGAGGAGTAGGGTGAGTATAGTCCACATGTCATAGAGTCAATATTGTTAGGGGTGAGACGTTTTGGGTATGAGCCGATCTCATTTCTGGGGGGGATTATGGTCGCCACCACTCCGTCTAATTTATTTTCTGATTCGGGGAGCAAACCGTGTTAGGTGTTCGGGTGGATGAGTATAATTGGAAATGATAGAAATTTAGAGAACATCCTGTGAGTCCCTACTCGAGAGGATGGTTATATAAATTTACTACATGTGCGTGAATGTTGTAAACAGTTGATACATATATATATTGCCAATAAATATGTACGGGTAAAATCTATGTGGATTGTATCGATGTTATATAAGTTATGAGAATGTTATATGGTTTAAATGGAATAACTAATGTGATTAATAACTTATATATTAGGTATTAAACCTACTCGGGTTAGAGTAATGTGAGAAACAGAATCTATATGACAAAATTAGTTACGGGGTAGACAACTAGATGTGTTATATATAAAGACATTAGGTGTGTACATTAGTTGAGGGGTGAGTCGGTCCTCAAGAGAGTGCGGCACTAACTTAAATATGAAGAGGATTCATTCATTTTATTTTTCTCCAATTAAATTCACTTGCTAAACATTTTCAAATGTTTTGGGTTCTAACCCTTGCTATAAAAATATTTTCAAAACCTTTTAGGTGTCATACCACAGGGCAACCAAGCTTGATTCCTTTCCAGGGTACGTAGCCGCGGTACATGTGGGTGCTTCAGGATTTTCACTAGACGCTTATATCATTCTCTTCTTCATAGGGATAGTCTTAGTTGTATTACGGGCATGTTACCCATGACAGTTATACTCTTTGTTTTGATTCAACTTGTATGGACTACTTCCTTGATGTTGGATTTATGTTGGGTTGCTTGTATCTAGTTGAAGTAATTCAGCTAACACTTGATTTAGGCATTTGTGATATTTTTAAACTCTTTTGTATTGTGTTGGTTATATTTGGACTCTTGTTGTACTTGTTGGTTTAGTTTAATTCATAATATAAAATATGGTACCGACTTAATTAAAGTTTAGGTGGTTAGTATTTAATAATATTGCGACAGTGATGGTAAGAATGAACCATATGGAAATCCTGATTTAATTTGATAAAGGCCTGATCAACCGGAATTTAATTAAGTGGGGTGTTACATTTGGGCATTGGAGGATGACAGTTTGCATTATAGGCATCTAGTATTTCGTTGGAGTGGAATGGAGTGTCTATAGTATGTCTAGTTATAATATTTGAAAATGACTGAAATTACAATTCATATTTATGTGGAATTGGAGAACAAGTGAAACAAATATGGAAATGATTATGTCTGACTTTTGGAGTTAAATGGAAAATAATTTTTTTGGGGTGGTTCTAAAGTGTTTTTCATAGAAAATGACGAAACTATGGAGAACTTTTCATATTTATAAGTTTTTTTTCTTAAAATATATTTAAAATTTAGCATAAAAAAGGTGAAAAAAATAATTAAAATAAGTATTTTCCGTGAAAAATAAAATCAATACCAATTAAACGGACACTAATATATGCAATAAAACCGCATATAGTGGTTTGCAGGTAGTATAAAAGGGGATTTAGTTCGGGTGAAATTATTGCTCGATGATATATACCATCGCCCGAATGGTATATAGTTGGACACATATTAGCATGATCTCCCTCACTAACCCTTTTCTCTCTTACATTTTTACACTCATGTCAAATATAAATGTTTTATTTAATTAAAAAATAAAATATGTTATTTTTTAAAAGCTATTTGAAAATTAAAAATTTACCCTTAATTCTTGCAATGCTAAACTTTGAAAACGTTAATCCCCTCAAAACTCAAGTATATTTTTGTTAAAGAATGCTTCTCTTACTAACCACTTTCATAGGAAACTTATTTACGACAAGAATACAAATTTATATTCATATAGTAGGGAAGAAAGGGGGGAGGGGGGGGGGGGGGGGGGGGGGGGGAGGGGAGGTTTACTGACACATTTTCAATATGAACCTAGTCCACAAAGATAATACTATGGTTTGCACTAAAAAACTATCCCCTAGCCCTGAGGATCGAACTATAATTTTGTTAGTTTTAAGAAAATTTAATTGATGACTCTAAAAGAAGTTACACATACCCAAGTTCATTGATCAATGTATGCAAAGTATGTAGTTAGGATATTGACCAACTAAGGGACGGGGTAGCATCAACAGAGTTGTTGGGTACTTATCACTTTTCTTTAAAGGGTTTTCTTGAAATTGACTAGTCTATTCTAACCTAATCCTCTTTTTAGAAAACTCTAATTGGAAATTCTAATTATAGATTTTAATTTATTTAAAAATGAGCTAAAAAATGGGTGTAGCCCTCCCCATTAAAAAATACCCTTAGGGGTTTTGAAGAAAATACCCCAAAGAATCACTCAATAGGTTTTGAACCCAACACCTCTTGGTTAAAAGAGTCTTTTCATACCACTAGACCTAAGGTCAGTTGTACCCTAGCCTATTTAAATCCTTAGATCATTTATAAATTTGAATGACTTTGTTGTCTCCACTCGGTAAGCGTCCTGAACAATGAGAACCACATTTGTAACTTCTACGATACTCATCGTGTTTGGAAGCATTATTAAATCGAGCCACAAAAATTTATCATCCTCCCATTCAACACCAATAATTAGTGTTTGGGATAGGGTAGATATATTTAGACAACAACCACATATCAATATTTCTTCATTTTTATAGCTTTTGTTTCTTTAAGTGTCTAGCCCCAACACTTTATATGTATGGGTTTATGATCAAAAGTTCATTTGCTTATAGATGAGTTAGAAGGAATAATGTAACTGAGAGACATTTAGTTGAAAGATATTATGAGATTAAGTTAAATTTGTATTGAATTTTAGGGGCATTTGAAGTGATACGGGTATGTGATGTGTCATTTGAAATGCCACATCACTAACGACTGTATAAGAGTCCCTAAAAAACAAACTATATTTTTAAAATGACATTTTATTAACTTCTGTTTTTATCTACATGGAAATAACAAATATATACGACGTTTGGGGTTGTAGATGTTATTTCGCAAGCTTGAGGAAATGTGAGAAAAACAAAAGAATTGATATTTTTCTCCTATAGCCATATATTTGAGTAAAATAACATCTTACTAACTCTACATTTTCTTGTTGTTTGCCCATAACACATAATTGTATGGTAATGTGTGGACGTTATATTTAAAACACTAAATTTCACGAAACTCCCTTTACTAATTTCATAAAACCCTTCTTAAACATTTAATTTTGTTGTAAAGGCCCTCAACTAATAGGTATCAAAAAAGTCTTCAGAAAACGATGCTTGTAACAAACATCTTCAAGGTCCCGTTTTGTATCGGAAATAATTTAGGTGAATTACTAGGCAAAATCTATAGTTTAGGGAGGTTTCATCCCTTCCCCTTCTGTTCTTTAAAAAAGGAGAACTAACATAGTTATGTGCCATTTTTCGGCTTGATATTATCGTATAATCTGTCCGAGTTGAAACATGTTGGAGTAGTTTCATGCGGAGATAAAAAAAAGTTTTGGGACAAACCATGAGGTTCGATAGTTAACAAATGAGTTTGGTGTGCTTTGCAAATTAAACTATTGCGATATATTAAGATCCATTGATTTAACTAAATAAGTATTATTTTCAAAGTGCTTTTAGCCATTTATAGGAAACAAAATCAACAAATTGTATGCATTTTTTAACTATTAAGGCGTGTCGTATACTAAAATTTTGGGCAATTTACAATTAGGTCTTTTATTGATAATTTTTAAACATTTAAGGATAATTTATTATTTGGTCCACTTGTTGTGCCACTAGCGTGGACTTCTACAAAAAGATAATTAGTGGACCTAAGTGCTTAAAAGTTGTCAAAATTCCTTTAATGTTTAAAATTTATTTGTGAGGGACCTAAGAGTACCTTGCTATAAAAAAATTTAACCAACATCGCTCCACTTGATTTTTTAATAGAACTCAACTCAATTAAATAAATCCTTTTCCTAGCTATTTGGGGTTAACTACATGAATCATATTTTTCAATTCTGCTCTGTTCAATCCAATATCCTTGGGTAAAACAGATGACATCATGTCCTTATTATAGTATCCTACCAAATCAATTTAGGTTTACCTCTAACCCTAGCGTTATCATTAACACTAACTAAATCACTTTTTCTTATGAGGGCATCAATAGTAATTTCAATGAATGAACACAATTAATTGAGTTTGTTAACGAGTAAATGAGTAATCCAATATATGGTTCAAAATGATTTATTATATTAAATTTAATAGATAACAATAGGGAACACGGCATCCGATTTGACCCAAATAAAATGAAAACGGACATAAGCATTTTTGGAAAATTTGTTTTTACCGAATGTAGTATCATGTTCACATTTTCGCATTGTAATTGGTAAAATCGCATGAAATTTACTTAATTTATACTTAGCCATGCATCATAAATTATAATAACATTTATTTGTGCAACGTGATAATTCTTAATTATTGAAAACGCAAAACATAAAGAAAGTGTGAAATGTATTTCATTTATACTGAGGCATACAATATATTGTGATCATATTGTTTTAATCCTTTAACATTTCTTTAATAGTATTAATACATGTTTGAGATATTCTCCAAGATCCCATATGGGATATATGTTATTGTAAGGTGCATAACTTGTCATGCAGTTCTTGTTGAACAATCCCATAATTTCTTGTTCAAATGCATTTTTAATTAAGACCCATATAAAATAAATAAAAAATTGTTTTTGAATCCCAAAGCTCAGGTTGAAAGATACTTTACCCCTCAAAGTTGTTAGTTATTGCACCTTTCCCCCAATTTTAGGATTTGTTAATTGACAGTTAAAAATCATAACAAATGACCCAATATTTGTATCTCATCCCCCACCGATTTATATATAATTACAATTTATCCTCTTATTTTTATATGATAATCATTCATAGAGGATTCATTAATCAGTTGCTATGGTTCCTAACGGTCAAATAATGGATAAATAATTTTTTTAAAAAGAATAAAAATAAATAAAATTATGAATTAATTAAAACTGGAGGATAAAGTCTAATAACTGAACACTTTGAGGGCAAAAGTCAATTTTTGTGTCAAATTTGACCATTTAAATGAATGAAATATGTTAAATATTTACAAACGCACACACATTACCTATTGTGGAAAATCCCCATTATTCATTTTGGAATTGATCAAAACATTTGCAGCATAATCTAGTGGGGTTGGATCTCTTTTAGTCTAGGGCAATAAAAGTTTTGATAAATAAGAAAATAAATTATAAGTGGAGCCCTAAATTATAATTAACAACATCTTTATTCCTACTTTTGAATGTAATTTTACTTTTTATATCTTAAGTACATATAAATTTAGAGACGGAATTAGGATTACCAGTCCAGCATCTATTAGAGCCAACATAGCCCAGCTAGTGTTTGTTAAATGTGATTTGTCACCTTCAATATTTGTATATACCTTCGTTCATAGGAAAAAAAATATTATAATTAGTTTGTGAAAATTCATTTGTAGACATTCCCATGTTTTTGTCTTTTTAGTTGTTGGTCATGTTGTAACAACTATGAGACAAGTGTCATTCTCTACAGAAAGTAAGAAGGGTGGTTACAGAGCGGTTATGACAGATTTTTGGTGGTTATGGGACTAAAAAAAAAATAACTATTTTTAGGTTATTTGGGGTTTGTCCCCCATAATTTTTTATATTGACTTTAGCCACAAATAATTACATTTTTGGGAGTTGGCCCCAAAATGATTTTTACCAATAAAAAAATTGTTGCAAAAATAGGTGGTAAAACTTTTTGTTACACTTTGTATCGCTAAATGTCATTTTGGAGCCCAAACTCAAAGAAATAAAAATTATACCATTTAAACTCAATTATAAATAATTAATGGGGACGAAACACGACCCAAAAATAATTGAAAAGCAATTTTTTTGTAAAGAAAAATATCTTGTTTTTACACCATATATGTTGTCAACTCTAGAATTTCTAATATTTAATCAAATGTCCATAAATATTAAATAAGGGGATTAACCAAAAAAGGATCTTCCAATCATTTTTTGTTTTCCTATTTTATCTCCTTGAGGAGAGTGAAATAAATATTTTTTTGCAGGGATGAGATGAAAACTAATATGATTAAAATTATTTTGAAATAGTTAAATTTTACTTGTTATATTATTTAAAATCATATTAATTACAATGTGTAAACTTATGCACAATTTATAAGAATTTTTTTTTATCTGAGAACATGTGTTAAATAATTAATCATTTCACTATACACATTGTTTTCACTGTAACAAAGAATGCCTTAAATGTAAATTATTATAAGAAAATTGTTACCTTATTTTGGCTAGTAATATAGCTTTCGCCCCAACCTCCAGAATCGAGTTGTTTGGATAGTAGGAAATCACAAGCTCTTCTAATGCTAGGGCTAGTTTGGAAAGTTCAACCACCATCTACCAGTCCCTTTATTCCCAAAAAAAGTTCCATACATGTAGCAAATTCCCCAAGACCCATACCTAATAATTGTAAAAAAAAACTTCAATTCATATGATATGATTATCCACCATGAGAAGAGTGCGCTTGCGTTCAAATAAGGAAGTTATTTAATTAAACACAGTTTTTAACACTTAAATCCTAAACATGCATCTATATGTGATTAAATACGATGATGAAACATGCAAGGACACATATATGAGGAAAAATCGCCAACGGGGAAAAACCTTTTATTTTCACAATAGTTTTTGTAAGAGAACGGCTTACAACGGATTAAAATAAAAATACATGTGACACAGAAATACCCTCGGGTGTCGGTTCTGTTGTCGGCGGCTAGAACAATCCCTTTCCAGTAGGGCAGCAGTGACGGAGAGAGCGACTTCCTCACAAAGTACTCCAGATGAGTAAACGATCTTCTTGAAGGTTTAAAGATTCACACACATATATGGGATCGATTTTGTGAATCAAAAAGGTTTAGAAAACCTTAAAAGGTGAAGTCTTATTCTGGGATGTTTTTGCAGAATTTCGTGATTGCAGAAAGACTTGAAAAACGTGTAGAAGGAGATCAGACATTTATACAAAAATCGAGGCGATGGCTCGTTCGAACGAGATAGCATGTCGTTCGAACGAAGGACAGAAGTCGTTCGAAAAATATCGCGCGAACATCTTGCAAAGTCGCTCAAGCGATCTCGTCGATCGAGGCCATTCCCTTCTACACTTAGAAAAATTCTACTTTTGATAAAAAAATTAACCCAGACTTCAAAAATAATTTTCAAAAATATTTCCCGAATATTTAAAACTCCAATATAACATTTTACTGATAGAGCATAGTGGAGTAGTGGGAATGAGCTGAGCAGCACGTTGCATGTAGCATGATGAACATGAAGAAAGTGGATGCATTGAATTCGGATACGGGCCGTCGAGGATGATTGTGTTGACGTGCCGAATGTAGCGGTATCAGACATATGAACTATGATCTAGGAGA
Source organism: Sambucus nigra (assembly GCA_949130495.1). NCBI lineage: Eukaryota > Viridiplantae > Streptophyta > Magnoliopsida > Dipsacales > Adoxaceae > Sambucus > Sambucus nigra. Next base: position 736,993,313 of record OX422210.1, on the reverse strand, counting down.
AAACAGAAAATTCCTAGATTCTACCTCGGACATTTATAGAATTATGTCCTAACAAATCTCCCCCTATGTCTATGTCGGTACATACATAAAAAATCCGAATTATGCAATCAAATGACATATAAGATAATATCCCCATTAAACCCTCAAACTGAGAGTACTAAATGGCATGTCTCCCAAATCTTCATCTCTTCAGAAACTTTCAAAGCTTTTCTCATCAGGGTGTGCAATCCAAAAAATGAACAATGATGTACCTACACACATGAGATAAAGAAAATACCCGTGACAAGCAACAGTTTGAAATATAATTATATGCAAAAATTGATGATCAATTAAGCCTAAGAAAATCATTCATAAATCAACCAAACACCAAAACATAATTCTCCCCCATAATTCTTCTCCCCCTTTTTATGATATCCCTAAATAGACAAATATGAGAAGGAGAAATGAAAGCACTTGGAGAATGACACACGGGAATAAACTGCTACTTTTATATTTTTCAATTTTTTTTTAAATTTTTTTTACACATAGTATAAAACATTATATAGTATTTTTTACACATAGTATACAACAAAGAGTCACAAAAATAACCAAGTCAATGATAGCGAAATGAAGGGGTGTGATCGGATTCGATAGGAAAATCAATGCATACAAACATGACATATGTGCACGATGAATATCGGATACTCCTAACGAATGAACTTTGAATCTTCCTTTGGTGAAAAAAAAGATGGAAATATAAGATATTGACTCAATCAAATCAACAAATCAAATCTCAAAGTGATTTCCACACCAATAACGTCCAAAAATATCTCACGCTTTTTCAGGACTTTCAAGGAAGTGAAAACCCGTTTATATTCTCCAACCAAACTCCCTCAGATTTTTATTTTGAATAGAGGATTTTCTAAATTCTCAAACTTTGGAGAATTGAAGGTGAAATCTATGTGGCCCATATTTGTCATGAATTGCTTTTTATTGCCTTTAAATTTTTTCGGGCTCTTTCAACCTCTTTGGACCTCGGATAATAAAATTCCTCCATTTTGTAGGTCCTTTTGAACGGTGGCTTTTGTGCAAAGACATGATAATTACCTTTCGCATCCCTTCCCCGTTCTTAAACAAAAACTCAGTCTCACAAGAAAAAGGGTTTGTACACGCAATCCAATCTTGTCAAGTTTTATCGCATATTGTTAGTTGTATAGACATAATTGAGATGAAAACACTCAAGCCAACAAGTGATTGACAAGTCCAATAATCAAATAAAGTCGTGCATGTGTGCAATAAAGGAGATAGGAGTCAAACATGTAGGAAAATATCACTAATTACATCTCAAAAACTCCATACAATGTAAAGCACATGGATGAAATGATGTAGCGTATCAAATCTCTATCAAATAGTCACATGAAAAGGTGGAATGAAATTGTCACTTGTCTATCTTAAATGTTCATCCATAAAAGGTGCATAAAAAATACAAAAATCTTTTTGTGCTTTTCTGAAATTTATATACAAAAACAAAATTATTTTTGGAATTTTCAAAAGAATAAATAAATAGCTGTACAACAAAGCAATGGTACATATAAAATAGACTAGCAATAAGAAGAATATGATATGAACATAAAAAAAAATCATATTTTAGACATAGAGCAACCCCTCAGTCAACTATGCAAATCCCCAAAGACTTCCTAAGACTCTCAAATCTAAGGGCATCTAAAGGTTTCGTGAAAATATCGGCTAACTGACGGTCGGTGGGAACAAAACTCAGGGATACGACTTTCTCCTTAACTAACTGACGTATAAAGTGCTCACGTATCCTGATGTGCTTTGTGCGCGAATGCCGGACTGGATTGCAGGATATGTGTATCGCGCTCGTGTTATCACAGGAAATGGTCATAGTGTCCTGGGAAATCCCATAATCCTCCAGCATTTGCTTCATCCAGAAGAGTTGCGTGCAATAACTCCCGACGGCTATATACTCAGCCTTCGCAGTGGACAAAGAGATGGAATTTTGCTTCTAGCTCAGCCAGGAGACTAGAGCAGAACCAAAATAGAAACACCCACCAGAAGTGCTCCTACAACCATCTACATCCCCGGCCCAATCGGCATCTGAATAGGCGGTCAAACGGTCATCAGTATCAAAGGAATCCCAAATAACGTATGAGAGAGTCCCACTCACGTATTTAATAATATGTTTTAGAGCAAGTAAATGTGACTCTTTCGGGGATGCCTGATATCGCGCACAGACTCTAACACTAAAGTCTATATCGGGTAAGCCGGCAGTGAAGTAGAGAAGACTACCTATCATACTCCGATATAAGGTTTTCTCTATGTCCTTGCCTGAAGTGTCCTTACTAGGCATGCTTAGCGGAGTCTAAACCAAATTTCTTCACTAGGTCTCTAACATACTTGGATTGGGAGATGAACATCCCATCCTCTAGCTGACGAACTTGGAGACCAAGGAAGAAAGTAAGCTCACCAACCATGCTCATCTCAAAGTCACTTTTCATTTCCTTTTCAAAGTGATGAGCATGTTGAGAGCACATGGATCCAAAGACTATGTCATCCACATAGACCTGGGCAACCAAAATTGCACCATAATTTCTCTTGACAAACAACGTCATATCAACTCCCCCTCTCTTGAAGCCACGGGCTAAGAGATAGGAAGTAAGCCTCTCGTACCAAGAACGGGGTGATTGCTTCAAACCATACAAGGCTTTTCTCAGATAGTAGACGTGCTCCGAGTACTGAGGGTCTTCAAACCATTTTGGTTATTCCACGTAAACCTCCTCCTGTAGAATTCCATCAGAAAGGCACTCTTGACATCCATCTGATATAACTTGAACCGCTGATGTCATGCGATGGCAAGTAGTAGACGAACGAACTCAAGCCTCGCAATAGGAGAAAATGTCTCCCCAAAGTCTACACCTTTTATCTGTGTGTAGCCTTGAGTAACCAACCTAGCCTTGTTTCGGATTATGGTACCATTTTCATCCATTTTATTCTTAAAAATCCACCGGGTACCAATCATATTAGTCTCACCAGGTCTGGGGACAAGTTTGCAGATATTATTCTTTTTAAACTGAAGCAACTCATCCTGCATAGCAGATATCCAGTGTTCATCCTTGAGTGCTTCTTTATGATTCTTGGGATCGACTTTGGACGTGTAGCAAAGATGGCTAACAACGTTGTGTAGCTGAGCACGAGTCTTGACCCCTAGAGTGGGATCGCCAACAATGGCAGACGGATCATGACTCTTGCAAACCCAAGCGGGTGTTTCCCCTAACACAGGAGTTGGGACCACAGAGTGTGGGTGGGGAACAAGTGGATCACTATCAGACGAGTCCTCATCCTCACACTGAAGGTTAAGATCAATAACCGTCAGAGGTTCGTCATCTTGCACAGTAGCGTTTATTGATTCCGTAACCTTAGATCTCTTCAGGTTAAAAACTCGGTACGCTCTGCTATTCGATGAATATCCTAGCAATATTCCCTCATCGCTCCCGGAGTCAAACTTTCCTAATTTCTCTTTATCATGTAGGATGTAGCATTTACTCCCAAAAATGCGAAAATATGAAGGGTTGGGTTTCTTACCTGTCCACAATTCATAAGGTGTCTTAAGTGTGTGTGGACGCAGGTAAACCATATTCAACATGTGGCATACAGTAGACACTGCCTCTCCCCAAAATCTCCTAGAAACATTACGACCTAGAAGCATAGATCTAGCCATTTCCTGGATCGTTCTATTCTTTCTCTCAATAATCCCATTTTGCTGAGGAGACTTCACAGCAGAAAACTCATGTTTGATCCCAAGGCTATCACAATACAAATCTACCTTTGCTTCCTTAATTCAATGTCGTTGTCACTACGTATCCTGTTAATAGTGACTCCGTGTTGATTTTGCAGGACACGGCACTGGGTCGTTAAAAACTCTACAGCATCGGATTTCTCTTTCAGAAAACCTACAATGGAGTACCTGGAGAAATCATCCACCATCACGAGGATATACCTCTTACCAACCAGACTCTCGGTATGAGTGGGACCCATAAGATCCATGTGTATAAGCTCAAGAACACGAGAGGTGGAAATGGAATGCAACTTCCTATGGGGACTACAAATTTGTTTTCCGAACTGACAGGGTCCACAAACCGTCAAAGTTGGCCTTCCAAGAGATGGTAAGCCACGTACTAGGTCCTTTTTAGCTAAGCGAGTGAGATCTTTAATATTTACGTGACCTAGACGTTGGTGCCACAGATCCATAGGAGTGATCGTGTCGCTGTTGCAGAAAAGTGAGCAAGTAGGCACAGTACCATAGCAATTATCCTCGGTCCTCACCCCTTGCATTAAGAGTTTACCGGCTTGATTATAAACATTACATGCGTCCCGATCAAACTTTATTGCAAAGTCCGTGTCGCACAGTTGGCTAATGCTTTTAGGAAATCCTAGTAACACTACAGTACCTCATCCTACAATGCTAGACCTGCTCCCATCTCCAAAGGTGACTCTGCCATCCTGATAATCCTCAAGATATGTAAAAATGAGGCATCACCTGTAATATGTTTGGAGCATCCACTGTCAAAATACCACTGTGATGTATTATATGCCTTGAGAGTGACATGAACAACGAAGGCCTTTTTATCTTTCTTAGGTACCCAAGAAGTGGTGACCTTTTGTTTGCCTTTGTTGTTGTTAGTTTTAGCTAAAATGTGGGAAGCATTCACTAACGGCAAAGACATCCGTCGGAATTCTTCCATCAAACTCTGAGACGTGGCAGCTAAGAACTCAACTCTCTCTCTCAGACTAGAAAACTCATCAGTATGACGTGGTGGAGTAGTAGTACGTCGTGTTCGGCCCATGCTATAGCAAAACTCCCTGAGGTGGCCTTTTCTTTTGCAATAAGTACAAAAGAACACAGTCAAAGGCGGACCTTTGTTTTCTTTTCTTGTTCAAACTCTCCTATGAGGTTTTTGACGATGGCCATAAGGAGTCGTAGTAAACTCAAGAACTGACCCGGGTGAAATTTGGGACGTGGAGGCACCATCATACCCCATTCCCTGCCTATCACCAAAACCTAAAGCGGGGCCGAGGAGCATCTTTCCCATTTTCCCAGATATGTCCTCGATTTGTACCTTGGCTTTCCGTGCTTTCTCAAGATCATGAGTCAGCAGAGCAAAAAGGGTTTCAAGTTTCTTTCGAGTCTCCACGGAGTAATGAAGCTCACTCATAAGACTAGCCACTTGTTTAGTCAAGTCCCCTCTTTCTTTCTCAAAATTACTCTCACTCTCTCTAAAAAATCTTTCTTTCTCAACACAGGCAGATTCTCTCTCTCTCAGGGTGGTGCAGGTGGAGGACTCTCTCTCTCTAGCTATTCTTAAATCTTCCTCTAAGCCGGTGATCTTAAGAACTAACGCTTTGTTACGCTTTGTAGTTTTAAATGACTCAGAATATAACTCAGCGTAGGCGCGTTGAATATCACTCTCGTTCTCACTTGTGTCATCCTCCCCTTCACTCACATCGCTCTCACTGTCGAGGTGTCCCTATGAAACATCATCCTAATCGTCGTGAGGAGAACTATAAGTTCTCACATGACTAGCCATGAATGCGGTGAAGTTACACTCATGCGGCGACTCGACTCCAGAATCCACCGACTCGACCTCATTGTCATCGCTAAGGGTAGCATTAAGGACAGCTTTCCCTTTTTCTCTGTTCAGACGTGTGGCACACTCAAAAGCTCTATGACCCCTACCGTCGCACTCAAAGCATCTCTCACTTTCTTTCTTAGGAGGATCTTTAAAAACTTTTTCATTTTTCTTTTCAAACTTATTTTTCTCAATTTTTTTATCTTTAAAATTGCCGTTTTTCTTAAATTTGAGAATCCTCTTGAAATGTTTTGCAAAAAGAGCCAAATCATCTAAGTCAAAATCACAATCAGAATCTGACGTGTCAGTCTCTCTCTTTCTAGATGACTCTACCCTCTTTCTAGCCGACCCCTCACTCTTTCTCTCTTGGGCATTAAGTGCAATTCCTTTATCTTTAGACCTAGGAGTTTTAGGGAACATATCAATTTCATATGTTTGCAAATCTCCTTCAAGTTCTTCCAATTTTAGCGTATTTAAGTTACCCATAGAATTTAGCACAGTGACTTTAGGGATAAAACGCTTAGGCAAAGAACGAAGAATCTTTTTAACAACTCTAGCATTAGGAATATGTTCACCAAGATTAAAGCTAGTATTAATAATGTCAGAAAGTCTAGCACAAAAATCATCAAAACATTCAGTCTCATGCATGGTGATGGTTTCAAATTGAGTTGTCAAATTTTGCAATTTAGACTCTTTCACAGCATTAGTTCCTTTATGGGTGAGTTGTAAAACATCCCATGCCTCTTTTGACGTGGTACACATCATTATGCGTTTGAACTCATCAGGTGTGACAGAGCCAAAAATAGCACTTAGACCCTTAGAATTGAATGATGACCATTTAAATTCATCTTCAGTCCAATAAGTGACAGGTTTTAAATTGATCACATTATCAACGGTGACAGAGGGAGGTGACCACACTCTTTCAACCAAAATCCAGACACGTTCATCAATGGCTTTTAAAGCAGACCTCATGCGGGCTTTCCAATATGCATAGTTTGTCCCATAAAAAACTGGCATTTTATTATATAAGTTCTCCATAATGAACACATTCGTTTTGAAAAATCAATTTTTTAGAAAATTGATATCTTAGAAAAATTTTGCGGAAAAATTACACGATAAAATTGTGTAACTGGCTCTGATACAAATTTGAGAAGAGTGCGCTTGCGTTCAAATAAGGAAGTTATTTCATTAAACACAGTTTTTACCACTTAAGTCCTAAACATGCATCTATATGTGATTAAATATGATGATGAAACATCCAAGGACACATATATGAGGGAAAATCCCCAACGGGGTAAAACCTTTTATTTTCACAATAATTTTTGTAAGAGAACGGCTTACAATGGATTACAATGAAAATACAAGTGACAAAGAAATACCCTCGGGTGTCGGTTCTGTTATCGGCGGCTGGAACAATCCCTTTCCAGTAGGGCAACAATGACGAAGATAGCGGCTTCCTCACAAAGTACTCCAGATGAGTAAACGATCTTCTTGAAGGTTTAAAGATTCACACACATATATGGGATCGATTTTGTGAATCAAAAAGGTTTAGAAAACCTTAAAAGGTGAAGTCTTATTATGGGATGTTTTCGCAAGAATTTTGTGATTGCAGAAAGACTTGAAAAACATGTAGAAGGAGATCAGATATTTATACAAAAATTGAGGCAGTGGCTCATTCGAACGAGATAGCATGTCGCTTGCACGAGATAGCATGTCGCTCAAACAAAGGACAGAAGTCGTTCGAACGATGTCGCGCGACATGATATCTCGCGCGAATGACTTGCAAAGTCGTTCGAGGCCATTCGCTTCTACACTTAGAAAAATTCTGCTTTCGATAAGAAATTAACCCAGACTTCAAAAATAATTTTCAAAAATATTTCCCAAATATTTATGCAAATATTTAAAACTCCAATATAACATTTTACTGATAGAGCGCAGTGGAGCAGTGGGAATGAGCTGAGAAGCACGTTGCATACAACATGATGCACGTGAATAAGTGGATGCATTGAATTCGGATACGGGCCATCGAGAATGATCGTGTTGACGTGCCGAATGTAGCGGTATCGGACATATGAACTGTGATCTAGGAGAAAACAAAAAATTCCTAGATTCTACCCCGGACATTTATAGAATTATGTCCTTACACACCATCTACGTATTAATAGAACTACTAACTTCCCGCCACAAAACCATGAAACCACCTATAGTTGTTCAACCACCTAGGATACCCGGAACTGAGATTTCATCAGATGCACTAACTGTAATTGATATTCAAAATATGATTTTGAATCATTAAACTCCACTTCTATAGACGACTACAACTTTGGTCATTTATGTTAGTTCAAACATGTATATAAATCCTGTAAAGTGATGAATAATTAGGAGTGTGAAAAAAATATACACAATGTGTTATTTTCAGCAGTTTATTATGGTATCAGAGCCACAAATGGCTAACAATAACACTTCAAACTCCTTAGACATCTCATCTTCTCCACATATTATTAACTTCGGTCATTCAAATCACTATCCCTCTATCAAACTACTCAAAAAATTATCTCCATTGGATTACCCAAATGGAACCTTTCCACATTGGCCAAAATCGCATGGGTTATATTGATGGCAGCTATCCATGCCCCACGGAAAAATCGGTTGATTCCTTATGGCACGAACAAGACATGCTACTAGTCAGCATGCTTATATCTTCCTTTAACAAAGACACATTCCCACTAGTTGTTGGTTTAAAAACATCTCAAAAAGTATGGAACACACTTGCTGAGGCTTTTGCATCCCCATTAAAAATACGAGTTCTTAATTTTCGTTTACATTTCCATCATCTCACACAAGGTCATGACTCTGTTTTCACTTATCTTCACAAAGCAAAAGCAATTTATGATGAGTTAAGTGCTACTGGACACCTATTAAGCGGAGATGAATTAAACAGCCATATATTTAAAGGTCTCAGGGTAGAATTTAAAGACCTTATTACCTCACTCACCACCCTTACCACCCTAGTGACATTTTCTAAACTTCACTCGCTTCTTCTCAGCCTTGAATTTATTCACATTGACAATATTTCCACCTTGAACATTAACTCATCCACTGTCCAAAATCCAACAGCCCACAACACCATTCGTAATCAACCCACATCCACTGTTCACAATAACTATCATCACTCCCCAAACTATTCCAACCCATCTCACTATGGCCAATATAGTGTTCGTAACGGACGTGGTAGAGGACGGGGTCATGGTCGTAACTTTTCATATCATTCATCCTATTGACCTCACGAATCAAGGTCTCGCTGTTAAATTTGAAATGATCCTTACCACACTGCCATTTCATGTAGCCACTTCTTCAATATTTCAAACCCGACCCACCCCTCTGCTCACTTAACCCATATCCTCTCAAACCTACCTGGTTTACTCCCTACTCCATCCGATCCTATTACCACTTTGCTTCCTGACACTGGAGCATCACATCATGTCACTCCTGATCTCACTAAACATCACCACCCGTACGAATATCATGGCCCGTACACTTTACATATTGGCAACGGTAAGGGTCTTTCGATCTCATATGTTAGTGTTGATGTAAAAAATTAGATTGTATCTAATTATTTAATCACAGATAAAATAAATGAGACAAAGAAGTTTTAAAGTGGTTCGGCCTTATAAGAATGGACTACGTCCACTATTTCTTCTATTGATGACTGTTTGGGAATTCTCGATTACAAGTTCAATCAAGAAATTGCGGTCCCCTTACAATGAGGGTAATACAATGTATTTATAGCCCTGAGGCTATAATGTGAAAGGGTAATACATTAAATGGTGTACATGTGAAAGGGTAATGTATTAAATGCCCCCCTTAAGTGTATACATCTGAATGATCAGCATTTAATGAATAGTCAAACTGTTGGTTATCCTACTATTAATGCTTTGTTCAAGGTGCAGCTCGAACCGCCTAAGCTGCTCGGACCGCCTAAGTTTCTCGGTACTCAAAAGTTCCTCGGAGAGTTCTTGTAAGTCGGAACGTCTGAGTTGGTCAGGGAAGCAGTGTTCCTCATTGTAGCATGGTTCCTCAGAGCGTCTGAGTTTCTCGGAAGTGCTTGTTGTTGCCACGTAGATTGCCATGTGTCTTCACCCAATTGAGCCATGTCAGCAGACTAAATTTGGTATCAACAGAAGCCCCCAATGTATCATAGTTCGAAATTTGAGGAGTGTGGAACATTCTTTCTCGATGTATGGCGGTTTTAAATGGTTATCCTGAAATTTAGGAGTGTTTCCTTTGTATTTATTTTTCCTTCCAAATTTGTAAAATCAGGCTTTTTTGAATTTTTTAACCGCTTCGATTATCGCGCCCTTTTTGTCCTTCTAGCTGCCGATAGCGTAATCATTTCTTTTTGTAATCATTACTTTTTCCTTTTCCCAAGGCAAGGTATTTAAGCAACACAGACAATCCCATCGTCTTCTACTTTTTCAAATTTATATCTTCGAGTTTTCCATCGTCTCTTTCTCTCATGTGCACTCATCTCTTCCATCGTTCGTTCTCAATAGATCCATTCCTTTTTTTGTAAGATCTTCTTCCTTCTTCTTCATTTCCTTTATTAATCATGGTTTACCTTGTTGAATCTCTTGATAAGTTTCGTTCGGATTTTTCCATTCCTCCATGGGTTGTTCTGGAGGAACTTTCTGAACCTTCTGATTATTTCCGTTTGGCTAAAGGATATTGGTTCCCCAGTCTCTTTGTTGCTGAGTGTGGATTTTCTTTTCCCCCAAACCCTCTATGTCTAGAATTCTATCAATACTTTGACGTGGTTCCTGCAAGAATAGCCCCCAATACATGGAGAATAGTTAATGGGGTTCATAGACTAAATCAAATTCATTGAAATTGCATAGGAATTCTAGAAATCATGTTTTGTTATAGATGGGTTGTTGGTGATAATACTTTTTATTTAAAAACTAGATTTTTAAATGGGGCTTTAGTGGTCAATCTCCCGAATGCCAATAGGGATTATTTTGAGCACGGGGTTGTTATAAAAAATTGGCAACATGCTCCTTTATCTGGGGATGAAGTGTATCAGGGTCCCAGATGCCCTCCCTATGGCAATGGGATAGGGTATTTTTATTTCATTTTATTTATTTTGAGATTATGCTTCCTTTATGTTTGATAAAATGTGCCACTGATATATTTAATTTTAATTTATTTGTAGTCGACAACAAAAGAAAGTGTCCAAAAGAGGCAGATGTTAATATAAGGCACTTAAAACTTATCTGGAGTTTTCATCAGATTGTTGTTGACGAGCACATTAGGTCAGCTTCATATCTGCTTAAGTACAAGAGTTACACAACTTCTTTTATTGCTCGTCCGGTGATAAGCGACGCAGAGCCAGTACCAGCTTCCACCAGTTCTTCGCCTGAGCCACACATTCCTTTAAGTGAAAGGATGAAGAAAAGAAGACCTCCCACCCTGTTCGAGAAACGTGCCTCTGGTGCTGGAGAGGCAAAAATAAGTAAACATGATGTTCCAGAAGGGACAAAGAAAATTGATGCAGCCCCTCCAGCTGCTCCTGTGAAGGTTGCTGAGAAGCCTTCAGTGGCCTCGAGCAAGGCTGCTGCTCTAGGCGAGGTGATTGGCATATCACCGACCAAGAGTTCTTCCTTGGTCGAAGTTGTTCCTGTTCCTCCGAGGAGGCTGAAGAAGAGCTCCTCGATCAATTTGGCTGACACCGTCTCTCAGCCCCCCACTAGTGGAGTTCCCACTTTTGTTCCCCCGAGCTCTGCCATGAGCTCGGTGAAGACTTGGATCATTCCCGAGATCCAAGGCATTGAAGAAAACCTTTCTCGGGACACAGTTACCACATTGGAAGCTCGCCACATTGCTTCTGTAAGTCCTATTATTTTGAACTTTTTGTCTTTCCCTTGTTATATCTATCTATGACTTGCTTTTATTTTCTTTTCTCAGCTGGTGAGCTGCTTTAACACAATTTTGAAGAAGGATGAAGCTATTAAAGCTTCAAGCTCATTGTCTGGTGTAGAGGAATATTTGATAGGCTTAGGGCAGTCTCTGAAAGAGTCTCGCCAGAAATATACTGATGATAAGGCGACTTGGGAGAAGAAGCATGCCTCAACCGAGCAGGAGAAGGCTCAAGTTGTTAAAGTCTCCATGGAGTTGGAGAAAAAATTAAATAGTCTGGAGGAGAAGAATAAAGAGCTTGAAGGGAAGATCAAGAATTCTGAAGAGTTTGAAGATAAACTCAAGGTTGCTGAGGAAAAGTTGGGTCAGCTTCAGGAAGTAAGTCGGAAAAAAGAAGAAGCTGAGCATAAACTGAAGGCTGCTAAAAATCTTCTGTCCGAGAAGCTTTCCTCGGAGAAGTTAAAGAGGAAATCGACTGTGAAGAAATATTTCAGTGCTGGCTGGGATAAGGGTTGGAACAAAGGCTTGGCTGCCATGATGTCGCAGGTCGAATATGGCAGCCTAAAATACTTTAGAGATGGGTGGGTTGCAGCTCTTCAGGAGATCAAGGTTGATGAAACTTCTGAACTCTTTCAGCGACACATCCATGGACCCCCTCCAACTCCTGAACACTAAGAAGAGGACGAGGCTGCCTCTGAAGAGTCTTCCATGGTGATGGTAGATCAAGTTTCTCATCCCCCCGACCATCCTTCAGCAACTCGTTACTTCCTCCGAGCAACTGCCAGCGTTCCCCGATCAACTTTTTGTTCCCTCCGAGCAACCTACCTCCTTGTCCCAGCCTCTCGAGAAAGTTTTGGGAGACAAGGAAAAGGTGTAGAGTTGTTCGGGTTTATTTCTATTTTATTTCTCTTTATCAAATGTAACCCTGCACATGTAACTCTAAACTTTATGATATAATAAAATTTGAACTTTTGTTTATGCATACTATTGTTTCTTCTCTTCATGCTCTGTTGGTTCTCTTATTGATCATTGCTTTTTCTTCCTTTACTAGTTTCTGGCCAGGATGGATTTATTGTCTTCTCATGATACAAAGCTGTTGAGGAAATGCAATGAATACTTTAAGGCTGGTCACACAGATCTGAATGCAGCACAAATCGTCGACATCCTCGGCCAAGATGCTTCGGAATAGGCAATTAAATCTTACTAATATCTAAAGTGTCTGCTTGATCGTGCTATGGCCAATAATGTAGCTTATTATGATATGATCGAGGATCTCCAAGGCACTCTTAAAGACCTTCAATAATAATATAAGGAATCCACTGCCCTCTTGCACGAGGGGTATGAGAAGAAGTATCAGAAAATCATTGCCGACAAGGGATACGAGAAGCGTTTTGCTACTTACGACGTGCGGGAGAGAACGTTGAAAGCCGAAGTCAAGGAGCACAGGCAAATAGCCGATTTGTTGGAGCAAGAAAATAACAACTTGCACAGAGAAGTATCTCAATTAAAATCTCCTGCCTCCACCTCAAATGCTTTGATCCCAGTGACTGACGAGGGATTCTCTTTCTTGGGGGTCGAGAACGCCAACTTGAGGGACGAAGTGGAGACCTTGAAGAGAGATGGCCCTTCTATATCTTCTCGTGGACGAGCAAGAGATCCTAGGGGACGAGCAAGAGCTTCTCGGATTCCTGTCGAGGAACTGAGGACTCAATCTGCTTTAGACAACCAGGCCTTCCAGCTGATGGCGAAGAACCAGGCATTGGCTGAGATGTCAAAAAAAATCAGGGACCTCGAAGAGCAGCTTTCTGCGCAAAAATCAATCTTGGAGAATAAAGAACTATTCATCAAAAATCTCCACGAGCAGCTGGAAAGACTGACATATCAATTTCATAAGCAGCCCAGGGAGTTCTGGATAGCTGGATACAACGAGGCTCTCTACCACTTGGACGGCCGTATCCAGACCACAAATAATGAGGGCTACAAATAAGGATGGCTGAATGCCCTAGGTGTGCTGCAACTCGAACAGGGTCATTACTTATGGGATTACCATAATCCTGGGTTGCTCGACCTACCCGTGCCACCATTCAATCTAGATATGAGTTGGATCCCTGCTCGGGCCATCCCTCGGTGTTTAATTTCCATGTACCTCGGCGATTAAAATTTTCATTCCAATGTGGAGATTTCTCATCCCGAGCATCTACTGGATCGACCATCCGTAATGAATATCAGGATGTTAAAGGATCTTAACTTCATAAATTCTCCTCTTGCTTTAAATGATCCGCCTGCTGGCGAGGAACCTGTTTCAAAAGCAGAGGGGAAGAAACCAATAGAATAGGATTATTGTTGTAATAAATTTAAATTTCATTCTTGATGTATTGTGCTCTACATTTAATGAAATAATTTTATTTGTAAATATTGTTTTGTAACACTTTACATCTGTGCATGTGTATCTGTTAAAAAGATAACAATATTGTGTTATTTGTCGACCAACTTATTGTCGAGTAATTTGAATTTGTGGTAGTTATTATAAAAAGTTACTAAGTTGTTTCTCGACCAACTTACTAAGTCGTTTCTCGACCAACTTACAAAGTTGTCAAACAACTTAGTAATAATTTTAAAAAGTCATGAGTATCAAAAATTTTGCTTGATCACTTTCTCGTATTCATAAAATGTTTCCGACCAACCAAGGTCGGTAAATTTTTCTTTTCGACCAACTACAGTTAGTGGGTTTTTATCCCCGACCAACCATAGTTAGTGGATTTTTCCTCTACGAGGAGCTTTGGCACTCTCTGGAATAATTTTACCTCCCGGCCAACTTTAATTGGCATTTTCGATAATATATTTACTTCCTAACCAACATAAGTTGGCATTTTTAGGAATACTTTTACTTCCCGAGGAATACATAGTTTTACTTCTCGGAGGAATACATAGTTTTACTTCCCGGAGGAATACATAGTTTTACTTCCTGGAGGAATACAGTTTTACTTCCCAAAGGAATACATAGTTTTACTTCCCGGAGGAATAGAGTTTTACTTCCCGGAGGAATACATAGTTTTACTTCCCGGAGGAATACAGTTTTACTTCCCGTAGGTATACAAGTTTTACTTCCCAGAGGAATACAAGTTTTACTTCCCGAAGGAATACATAGTTTTACTTCCTAAAGGAATACATTTTTACTTTCCGGAGGAATACATAGTTTTACTTCCTGGAGGAATACATTTGTTTCTCGACCAACCTTAGTTGGCATTTTTGAGAATAAATTTGAGTAGTCCTTGTTTCTCAACCATCCTTAGTTGGCATTTTCGAGAATAAATTTGAGTAGTCCGAGTTTTGTCGTGTAGTGTGTAGCACTAGTATTCCCCGAAAAACTTTCAATAAAAGGAGAGAATTTTGCCAAATATCTTCATTTTATTAAAACTACCGGAACTGCGTTACATGAGAACATACATCACTGATAATACTTGGGCAGGTGCTCTGCGTTCCATGCATTCTTAAACTCCTCTCCCTCTAAAGTTGTTATTTGGTAAGTTCCTGGTCGAACAACTTCTGTAACTCGGTATGGTCCATGCCAGTTTGCCTCTAGTTTGTTGTGCTTTTGAATCACTTTCTTTAGCACATAGTCTCCTTCTTTCAGGTCGCACTTCTTCACCCTCTTATTATAGAACAAAGTTGTTCGTTGTTGGTATGCAGCATTCCTGATGGATGCTTCTTCTCTAACTTCCTCGAGCATGTCTAAATCCAATCTTCTCATTAAGTCGCTGACTGGGGAATTGAAGTTCATCACTCTGTGTGTTGGGAGGCCCAACTCGGTAGGTATAACAGCTTCACTTCCAAACGCCAGTATTTATGGTGATTCTTCAGTTGCTACGCAGGGAGTAGTTCGATAAGCCCACAATACTGACTGTAACTCGTAGATCCAATTTGCTTTCGCATCGTCCAGTCTTTTCTTCAGGCCATTCAGCAATGTTCTGTTTGTCACTTCAGTTTGTCCATTGCTTTGAGGATGGCGTGGCGCTGAGTGGATTTTCAAAATGTTTGACTGATGACAATAGGCAGTAAACTCCTCGTTGTCAAATTGTGTTCCATGGTCTGTGATAAAAGCATGAGGAAGACCATATCGACAAATGATGTTCTTCCAAATAAATTGGTACACCTTCTTGTACGTCATATCAATGAGAGGCTCAGCTTCTACCCACTTAGTAACATAATCCACTGCGACGATGAGGTATCTGAACCTTCCTCTGGTCGTTGGCAATGGCCCGACCAAATCTATTCCCCACATGGAAAATTGCCAAGGGGAAGTGATGGGTGTCAATAATACTTGTGGAGTTCTTCGAATGGAGGAGAAGCACTGACACTTGTCACATTTCTTAGCATAGGCAATACAATCAGCCCTCATCGTTGGCCAGTAGTATCCTTGAGTCATCATTCTTTGCAAAAGTGTCCGACCTGCTACATGGGCTCCGCAGGATCCTTCATGGACCTCTTCAATCAAATCTTTCACCTTGGTGGAATGCACACATCTTTTCAAACCTGTTATCATTCCTCGTCTGTATAGGATGCCATTAGTCAGTACATAACGAGCAGCCTTGAACTTCAGTTTCTTGGCTGCAAGTTTGTCAGTTGGCAATTCTCCTATCTCAATATATGCCCTGATGGGATACATCCATGATGATCCTAAATCGAGGGTAATAAATTTCGTCGTCAGATCTTCATCTATACTCCGACCAACTAAAACTTCAATCGGGATTATTCTTCGTAGCTCGGTACGAGTAGCTGATGCTAATCGAGCTAGGGCGTCTGCTCTTGCATTCTCCATTCTTGGTATTCTGACCAACTGAATAGCAGCAAATTCTGATACCAACTCCATCACCTTCACCTGATACTTGATCATTAATTCTCCTTTAACTGCATATATTCCCAACATTTGATTTACAGTCAATTGAGAATCGCTGAAGACAATAAGCTGCTACGCCTCCATAATTTTTGCCAAATTAAGAGCTGTAATCATGGCCTCATACTCAACCTCATTATTGGAAGCTTTGAATTGGAAACGTAAGGCGTATTCCATGTCGCCTCGTCCGGGATATTCAAAACTATCCCTGCCCCACAGCCTGTTGTGCAAGATGAGCCATCTACATATAGCCTCCATATGGGTAACTCGTCTTCAAATTTATGATATGACAGAGTTCCTCGATAAAATATTTGTTGCTTCCTTTCATCCTCCCCTAATATTTCTTATTCTTCGTCGATCATCTTTTCTCGCCCTTTTTCCCACCTGAGTTGGTCTGGGATTGAATTTGATGATCCTGCAACATCCACTTGCCCTTTTACCAACCTAAGTTGGTCTGAGCTTGTGTTTGATGATCCTGTAACATCCATAGGTTGATCAGCGAGAAACTTTTGCTCCTCGGGGGTATCAGGATAGGTGAACTCTGCTATAAAATCTGCTACAACTTGCCCTTTTAGCGATGATATGGGTTCATAGACTATATCGTATTCACTGAGTTCTATTACCCAGCACATCAATCTTATTGACTTTTCTGGTTTATGAAGGGCTTGCCTCAATGGCATATCGGTATATACTACTATGGTATGAGCTTAAAAATATGGCTTTATTCTTCTACTTGCCTCGATCAATGCTAGTGCTAATTTTTCCAGCCTTGGATATCTGATTTCTGCTCCTCGGAAGGCCTTACTTGTGTAGTAGATTGGTTTTTGTACTCCACTCTCCACTCTTATCAATGCCGAACTGACTGCATTCTCGAATACTGCCAGATACAAATATAATTTTTCTCCCATCACTGGCCTGGATAATAGTGGAGGTGCTCCCAAGTATTTCTTCAAGTCTTGAAAAGCCTTCTCACATTCTTCATTCCACTCAAAAGTCTTTCGGAGTTTCTTGAAGAATGGGAGACATCGATCATTTGCTCGCGATACAAATCTGTTGAGTGCTTCTACTCGTCCTGTAAGACTTTGCACCTCTTTCTTCATCGTTGGAGATCGCAGCCCTAGCAGAGCTTTGATCTTTTCAGGGTTAGCTTCAATACCTCGCTGATTGACAATGTATCTGAGAAACGTGCCTTCTCGTACTCTAAATAGGCACTTCGTCGGGTTCGACTTCATTTGATATTTATCTAATTGATCAAAATTTTGGCTTAAGTCAACTAGATGATCAGCAACTTTCTTGCTCTTTGTCAGCATATCGTCAACATAGACTTCCATATTGCAACTGATTTGTTCAGCAAATACCTTGTTCATCAGCCGCTGATATGTCGCACCTGCATTTTTCAAACCAAAAGGCATAACATTATAACAATAAGTTCCCCTAGGGGTAATGAAAGAAGTACTCTCCCTGTCTTCAGGTTTCATTTTAATCTGATTGTATCCAGAATAAGCATCCATGAAGCTCAGTAGCTCGTGTCTCGAGGTAGCAATCACCAGTTGATCAATTATGGGTAGTGGAAAGTGATCCTTCGGACATGATTTGTTTAGGTAGGTGAAGTCTACACACATCCTCCATTTGTTGTTCTTTTTTTTCACCATCACCACATTTGCTAACCAGTCTGGATATTTAACATATTCAATAAAACAAGCTTTCTGGAGCTTCTCGACTTCCTCCTATATAGCTTGATTCTTCTCGGGACTGAATACTCTTCTTCTCTATTTCACAGGCTTGATCTCCTTATTCACATTGAGTTCGTGACATAAGAAATTTGGATCTATCCCAGGCATATCCTCATGACTCCACGCAAAAATTTGCTTTTTGTTTCGTAGGAAAGTTATCAATGCCTATTTTAGTGAGGCTTCCAACGATGAACCTACTTGAGTAGTTCGTTCACGATGCTCATCGTCCAGAATGATGTTTTCAGTAGCTTCCACCAATTGACCCTTCACGAGTTGCGACTCATCTCTAGGATCCAATGTTTCAATTTTAACACCTTCATCCACTTGATAGGTAGTAGTCTTTTTCCTTGATTCCTCCAGTTCCTCTTGCTCGACGGATGAATAATAGCATTCCCGAGCTACTTTCTGATCACCTTTCACAACTCCTACTCCAAAATTTGTTGGAAATTTTAGGCATTGATGTACCGTAGATGGTACAACCTCGAACTTCTTCAATCCTACTCTTCCCATGATGATATTGTATGATGATTGAACATTCTTATCCATTACGAAAAAGCGTATTCTTTCTGTCCGACAAGCATGCCACGTACCAATGAATATATCCAACTTGATCGTCCCAAGTGGAAATACTTTCTCACCAGCAAAACTGAGGAGGGGTCTATGATAAGGCTCCAGTTGAGATAGCTTTAGATTTAAACTGTCGAAGCACGAGTAGAATATGATGTGTGCCGAGCTACCATTGTCGGCCAGTACTCTTGAAATCATTACCTCCTTCATCCTTATTTTGATCACTAATGGGTCATCATGAGGATATAGAACACCTGCGAGGTCGTTCTTTGAGAAGACAATGACTAATTTCTCTTTATTTACCTTTCTCGAGCGATCCTCTTCAGCTAAATTTATTCGTTGAATGTATGAGCAAGCTTGTGCCTCACAGAGATAAGCTTTTCTTTCTGCAGTAAGGTCTCCTCCTCCTGCATCTTCGCCTATAATAACATTACAATCAAATAACCCAAAGCTTATTGAAAATACCTCACGTTCTGGCTGGCTTGGTCTCTTGGGAAGATCGGGGTCATCTTCTAGATCAACTTCATGGTCTCTCTTCTTGTTCTCCTCTGCTCGACGAGGAGATCTAGACCTCTCTCTTGCTCGGTCGTTGTTTCTTCTATCATTCCTCCGATCAACATACTTTGCCAGTTTTCCTCGTCTGATGAGTGTTTCAATCTCATTCTGAAGAGCTATGAAATCTTTAGTCATATGGCCATGATCTTTGTGAAACACGCAATATTTTGCCTTATTTCTTCTTTCGGGGTCTGCCTTCATTTTCTCTGGCCAATTTAATTCCTCCTTATTCTTGATTTCTTCTAGAACATGGTTGATGTCCTTCTTCAAAGGAGTATAATTATCAAATTTCCTCAATACTTCCCAAGTCGACCTTGTTTTTGAGTGTTTGTCAATACCATTGTTCTTATGCTCTTTCTTCTTAGCTTTATCACCTTCCACCTTGGTTTCTTTGGCATCCAAATTCTTCTTCGCAGCTATAGCCTCCTTGGCATTCATAATCTTGGACGCTCTTCCCATCAGGTCTGACATGGTTCTATGTGGATCTTTGGCCAAAGTGTAGTACAACTTGTTGGGCAGTAGTCCACTCATCAAGGCAGTAATCGCTGTCTTTTCCTCATAATCAATGACTTCGAGCTTCTCGTTATTAAAATGAGTTATATAATCTCTGGTACTCTCACCAGCCTTTTATCTAACACTTAATAAATGTGCTACTCGTTTAACAGGCTTTGCCCCAAAACAAAAATTCCTAATGAACAACTCGGCCAGTTGAAGAAAAGTTGAAATCTCACCCCGAGGAAGATTATTATACCACATTTGAGCAGATCCTGTAAGAGTTTCCGAGAATGCTCTGCATCTCATCTCATCTCGAACAGCATAGATGTCGGCTGCATCTTGGTATTGTTCTATATGAAGGACAAGGTCAGTCTTTCCATCATATTTGGGGGTTACAACAGGCGCTTTGAACTTTAATGGTGTTGGAAAATCTACAATGGCCTGGACAAAAGGTGTTCCTCGAACAAAGGTTCATTGTAGATGGTTCTTGGCTTTAGCCATTTCCCCTAATCTATCCTCTAGACTCTGAATAGAGCCCTTCCATGCATCATTTCCTTCCTCGGGCCTGTTGGTTCGAGCAACTGATCGAGTTGATGTGGCTTCCTGGGATCTATCTTGACGAGCAGCTGGTCGCGACTGGGCAGATCCTTCCCTTAAATATAATGGTCATCAAAAACTCCTCAATGTGACTTTAGGAGGGCTTTTACTCCTTCTAGGTCCTAATCGATCAAAAGGTGATACCCTACTTAACCTCTCTAGCTCACTAGTCCTTTCTAGGGAGAGAGTGATACGTTGTTCAGTGTCTGTAACCCGCACTGACGAAGTTCGTCCAGGTTGATAAGAAAAATCTTCAGATTCCTCAGTACGATATGAATCAGTACGCCTAGTACGTGAAGAAGGTAAACGAGTATTTCTTTGAATACTTCGCAGTCCTGAATGGGTTGGTGCACCGCCATGGAGGGTTTGTAGGAGTTGTCGCATCGTTTCGTGCATGATTGTCTGGCCTTGGGCCAGATTTGTCATTATTCCAGCCAGATCTGGCATATTAGGCGGAGCAAATGGATTTGGAGGGCTTTCGGCGTTTCGATTACTGGATTTTGGAATATCAGCCATTTGTGATGAATTATTTTTGATGAAAAACGATATTACCAGTCGTTTCCCACAGACGGCACCAATCTGTTGATGTAAAAAATTAGATTGTATCTTAATTATTTAATCACAGATAAAATAAATGAGACAAAGAAGTTTTAAAGTGGTTCAGCCTTATAAGAATGGCCTACGTCCACTGTTTCTGCTATTGATGACTGTTTGGGAATTCTCGATTACAAGTTCAATCAAGAAATTCCGGTCCCCTTACAATGAGGTTAATACAATGTATTTATAGTCCTGAGGCTGTAATGTGAAAGGGTAATACATTAAATGGTGTACATGTGAAAGGGTAATGTATTAAATTCCCCCCTTAAGTGTATACATCTGAATGATAAGCATTTAATGAACAGTCAAACTGTTGGTTATCCTACTATTAATGCTTTGTTCGAGGTGAAGCTCGGACCGCCTAAGCTGCTCGGACCGCCTAAGTTCTTCGGTACTCAAAAGTTCCTCGGAGAGTTCTTGTAAGTTGGAGCGTCTGAGTTGGTCGGGGAAGCAGTGTTCCTCGTTGTAGCATGGTTCCTCGGAGCGTCTGAGTTTCTCGAAAGTGTTTGTTATTGCCACGTAGATTGCCACGTGTCTTCACCCAATTGAGCCACATCAGCAGACTAAATTTGGTATCAACAGTTAGTATGTCATATATTTCCTCTCCCTCCTCGACTCTGCAATACCCCGTATTTTCAATGATTTAAATAGTTATGTGATTCATTATTATTGTGAGATGAATTAAATTAAAATGTGAGAATTAATTATTAATCCGGATTAAATTTGAATATTTTCTAGCGTGAAGAGAAGTTAGTAATTATTAATATTACTATGAGAATAAGTAATATGGAATGACAATTTTATATAACTTGTCGTGAGAGAGAAATACGACAGTTTGGTATATTAAGTCGGAGACGCGCGTGTGAGTCGTGCCAGAACTAATTAAGTGGAATAAAAAGGTAAATTATTTTAAGTAACTCATATGATCATTTTGGGTGCGCCGTTGAGTCCGGAGGGGTTGAGATAGCCCGAAAACTCTACCCGGGTATTTTATTTTGGACTCCGGGATATTTTTAGGCCAAGTCGGCACCCGGTAGGGGTAGTTTTGTAATTTGGATTTTTAGAGAAATCATATGGACGGAAATTGGAGAAATATTATATTAGCTAATTGGGAACAATTAGGGTTAGGATATACGAAAATCAAGAGAGATCCACAGTGGGTGAGGGAGAGAAAATTCTAAAGGAGGAGAGTCAATTTACACCACCTTGCACAACCACCACCACCATCATGTAGATCGGAACGCGAGGAGGGCATCCATACGACCAACACCAACAGACCAGACCTTCAAAATCGAGGAAAGTGTTTATTTCTTGCTTTTTTAGCGATAATTCTGTTCATGTTATTCTAGGTTAATAAACCATTGTTATGAAACTTAATTTGGGTGAAATTGGAGAACTATATCATAACCTAGGGCTAATTTAATAAGAATTTGAATCCCATAAGTAGATAAGATGATGCCTACAAAATTATGTTAATTTCTACAAACAAATATGGGTTTAAATTAGAAGTTATGCATATCAATTTAAGAACTAGGGTTCTTGATAATAAATTTTGAATTTCGAATTATATGGATGATTTAATGATTCTAGGTTGTTAGAATTCATTTAAAAATGTCAGGATTCGATTTGGGACTGATTTATTGGAGTTTGGAATGATATTTTAGAGGTTTTAAGGTTGAAAAATGGTGAAAAACGAGGTTGTTTAAGGTTGAAGACGAAACAACCCTGGTCGCGAGATGTCGCGCGAAGTCGCGCGAAGGGTATCGTTCGAGCGAGATCAGTATCTTGCGCAAAGACTTTCAAGCGAGATAGGGTTGTCGCGCGAAGTCTTTCGAGAGACACGTGGAAGCCGTTCGATCCAGATGCTCTTCTGGTTCTAGCGAGAATCCTAATTTTTTGGGAATTTCCTATTTTGCCCTTATTTTAGTAAACGGTTAATTTGAGTGAGGAAAACCAGTGTCTGATGAACCCAGAATAATACAGAATTATTGAGAGATGTTTAGGTGTAATGATTTAAACATTAGGGATGGTGAGTTTACCTTAAAGATTACGAGAGAGAGATAATCGTAATTGTAAAAGTATCGAGAGTATTAAGTGATAAATACTTACGATATTAGTTCTAACGACATGGAACTTTTAAGAATAAAAATTAGTGATTACATTTGGGACTTCTTATGATTATGTTTCAAGGGTTTTCAGGTAGCATATTATCCTTATATATATTACGAGAGAGGGAATATCGCAATTTAAAATACGTTAATAGTATTTAATGATGGTAATACTACATATGTAATATGACATTTGGTCTGTGTGTATACCTTTTTATTTAATGGGTTGTGTGTATACCTATATTTGATATATTTTGTGTAAGACATACCTAGTTGCTTGCTATCGCGGGGGTTATGTAGAGAAGGTCTTATCCTGAATGGCCTTCGGGGGGATATTTGACTTGTATCTCAGAACATAGGACTGTGAAGACTTATTTGTGAGTTGATAGGTCAGCTGACTATGGGAGAGTAGGTATGTGCATGACCCATAGGTATGTGAACTATGTTCTCCGCCAATATGTGTGATTTGTTTATATGGTTCTTGGGAGATTTACGAACCGATACTCCTTGTTTGAGTACGAGATGTACCGGGACATGGTAGCAGAGTATGCCATGCACTACAGGTGTATCCTTGGGGTGTTGTGTTAGTATATATACGTAATAGTGGAGGACATATATGTATACTTGTGTTATACTTACAATACGATAATTGTAGGCTATTAAGATTGTGTTAATACATACATACATATATATATATATATATATAAAATAGTGAGGGTTATATATATGTACGCTTGTGGTATATCTACAATGGAATAATTGCAGACTATTAAGGTAGTGAAGCCTTCTATAACGTAAATAGTGAATACTTGACTTTAGCGTGATAACACTTATTTAAATGATATATGTTGAGATCAAATACGGAATACTACTACGAGGGGTAAATAGAAGGATAATCCTTTTCCTAGACATAAGTGTGTCAGATGGCTAGGATGGATTAGATGCGCGTTAGGCGTGCACACTAGTTGAGAGGTGAGAATCTCATGTGAGAGTTCGAACTAACATGCATATAATACTTGTTTTAATGCAGTTTTAAATACTTGCTAATAAATCTATTTAAAACATCGGGCTCATACCCGTCACTTGCATCTCTTCTCTCTTTTGCTATATATAAATATATGTATTAGTATGGATGCCCAGACACAGAGACACCGGTTCTAGATACTTGTATGGTTTGCCGAGCTGCAACTGTTCTGGAAGTTGTGGGTCATTGAGATTAGACGCTTATCTCATTTCATTCAATTCCTAGTTCAGATATTTCAGTTCCGGCATGTGTTTCCCATTCTCATTAGCGGGGTTGTACTCAGTTTCCCTTATAGTTCTTTTCAGTTGGATTGAGTATTTATTATGGTTTAGTTTGTAACTTTGAAATGGAAGGTTTTATATAGTCTTAATTATTCATTATTTGTTTTAGTCAGTAGTCATCTCTTATGTATGGTTTGTAATCATATGTTCAGAATTTAAATGAATTAATTGGTTTCAAGTTTAATTGGAAAATGTTTTGACACTCGCTTTAATTAAATGTTAGGTAATTAATTGGATTTATGTTTTCGACGGTGATGGTAAGAATGAACCAACCGAACATTTTGTTATAAATTTTATAAAGGACTTATCACCCAATATTTAATTGGGCGGGGTGTCACAGGTGGTATCAGAGCATCAAGTTCTAGAGTCCTTTAGGATCAGTACTCAAATAGGACTGATCACTTACTACGTTTCATCTTAGCATTCTTTGATGTATAGCGTTATTCTAGGATTGTTGTATTCCAATGCGTATGCGATTTATGCTCTCTTGCTATTTATTTTAGTGAATCCAATTCATATTTGAGAGTGATTGGACTTCGTACTCTGAACAATATGGGACGACCAATGAAGGCCGTTAGCGAGACTTCAGGAGGAGGAAAACAATTGAAAGTTGTGAAGCATTAAGGGAACGGTGATTGCGATAGAAGTCCCCAATAGTAATATCTAAGTGTGATGGGCCAATGGAGGGAGCTAATCCAAAGGCAATAATGTAAAGTAGAGTGCAGTAACACTCAGAATTTTAAATCCAGAAGAAATTTTTCTAGCTCAGGGAAACGGAAAAGAGTAACAATAGAAAATCAAATCGAGATATTGGGTGTAAGTTGACTGTTTAATCTTCCACCAGTTGGTCGGGTAAGGACTGATCTTAAAGGATGGGTTAACTTGGTAAGCGAACTTCGTAACCAAAGAAGGAGTCACGGGAGATAAAAAGGGTCCGTAAGTTGAAATGGACTCGTGGGTGGAATGCCCTTGCGTGAATGGGAGGTGCGACTAAGGTGACTAGTGTCAATGATGTCAAAGTATATGTTAATTATAATATGTCAACTCCCGAGAAGAAAGGGAGCCAATAGTGTTGTGATACCTAGCCGATGGGCAAGGATGAATTCAATAGTGTTAGTAGCATATCACCAGAATGTACACCCAGTGGGCGAAACCTATTTAAATGAAATGATTAAATCTTAACAAAATGGTGATGGATTCAGTCAAGACCAACGGGTCGACCATGTGTTCCATATGCCTGTAGAGCACAAGGAACAACGAAAATAACAACTGGGAGTTAAGACTGCTAGGCCCGAGAGAAGGACATCCTAACAAGGCCAGGAGGACTAGTGAAAGGGAAATTACACTGTATGTGGACATAAGGGTTACCAGTATTGAATGTTATCACTTGAGTAGTGAAATTGATAGTATCGAGAGTAATAAACCATGCATGTAAGGCTTACCAGTTGGCGAAGTAAAATGTTCAGTATAGGAATTGGGTCAAGAGAATTGGGCCTAGGAACTAATAACTTGAGAGTAGTGGGTCTAGTCAGGATCAATATAGTCCTTAGTAACTGTAGCATACCGTATTTCAAGGTTGACGGGGCTCGGGAAATCAAGGGAAGGCCAGTAAGGCCATAATTGAGGCCTAGAGATATGGGGCCAATGTATCGTTGTAGGGAGGGTGAGTCGTAAAACAGAATAATTTACCCACAAAAAAGGAAGGGAAAATTTAATGAATGGAATTCTAAAGGTATAACGATTATAGATAATTATGGGTCGCAAAACGTGCGTACGGGGACCCTACAATCAGGATAGACTGATGGAGATTTGTTTCATCCTTGTGAATAAATGATGAGTTCAAGTGACGTGGGTGTGTCACAACATATGTGAATAGTTAACACTTAGAATTTGAGTGTGCATTAGGTTTAGTGGGTACGCGGGCGATAGTATCCTTATTATGTAAATGACTACCATTTGGTAGCGACATTTTCGTGCTACCAGCGGGAAGGAGCAAGTCTGGACACTAAGAGAAATTTGTATATGGTATTATGGAACAATTTTTGCTCCTTTGAGTGTTATGATAGTTGAGCATATTATGATTATATTGTACAGTTACTGGTTATTGAGGGTTTGAACGGTAGTAAATTGTGTGATAAGACTATCGTACTAAATATTTTAAATTTTAAATATATGGTTTTAGCGAGGCATCACCCGAAAGACGAATGGGCCTGCATATGTGTTGTATTGTATTATAGACTTCAGCGAGTATGTTGTCTTACTATGTTGATCCCGGTGAGCAGGGATGTTTTACTGATATGATTCAGGGTATATTGACTTATTACAGAGAGGAGAGATATAGCTCCTTAATTATACAGCGCTAATATCTTGTGATCAGGAGAGCGCCGCATTGTATGCCCTCTTTAGTGACATGAAAGTAGACGAGTAGACTTTTATGTTCGTAGATGGGAATCCAGGGATATATGTTATGGAGTAAGGACTTAACAAATCTTGACAACCAGCAGTGTTAGGCAGTAGTGTATCGGGAGGGTTCCTTATTTGGATTTCACTCCGCGAGACATCCCACGCATGATTCTTAGCTAACGTTGGAAGTTGGAAGCAGTTTGCCTTTAGTATATGGATTTAACATCGTAGTGATTGCAATATTCGTAGTTATAGTTTTGAATTAATGGTTGTATTACAAACCAAGGCCGATAGAGCCGTATAAGATTAATATGTGATAATGTTACCAATCGTTGACACCACGAGCAGACCGGTGGGACAACCAAAGATATGATTAGGTGGAAAAGGTAGGGTGACTCAGTGAGACCTTACCATATAGTCATGCCAAGTATGTGGGGCATAATTTGTTATTTATATAAAACCTCTAGTACGGTGGTGTTTCAATGCACAAAACATAGCGTGTATGGGTACCCTAAATAGTTGAATTATAGTATTTTCCATAATTGAGAATTGTGGCACAATGAGTATTGCGAGAGGTAACTGAATGTAGAAGAGTGTGACTTCAGAACTTAACTATTTGATGGGTTAGGGAATTTAGGACTGTTAATTCCTAGATTTTCCACGAAGATAGTATAGGAAGAATTCGATCAAGTTTAATTCGAGGAAGTTCAAACTTACTTTATAGGACATGTAGAGAGCATGTTTCATGAGAATATGAGGCTTAGAGAGAGGGGGAAGGACTTGCGACATGCAGTGATGACACTGTCGCCTGAGCCATAGATATTGATGTGGTTATAAGAAAGGTAAAAGGAATAATGATATAAAGTCATAGTAGTGATGGCATAAGCAAAGAAAGACATTACTGAGCTCTAATTGGAAGTGGATCATCAGGAAATAATAGAGTTCCTTCAGCATTAGGCATTCCTTAGTAGTAAGGGAGAGTGAATCCCTGAACCATTACAGAGTTAATTACTTCGCAATCGGATCACGACCCTATGTGGGTGAATGTGGGTCGGGTAATTAAAGTATCTCACATTATGCCAAGTTAGGAAAAATCATTACGTGTAACAGTAAACCTCAACCATTATTCCTGGGATAATAAGGCCATATGGGGTACAATTCGAGTTTTTGTCCGATAGAGTCAAGAGATTTAGGACTCGATTATTGGGAAGAGTTTTAGGAGGCCATGAATATCGAGGTGCGAACGTATCCGGCCTAACACACTCACCGGCGAATGGGAAAAATGAGAGTTATAGTTACATATTGCAAGGAATGTTGTATTTCCAATTATGGGAAGGTTTAGTGCAATATCTTCCACTGGTGGAGTTACTGTAAGACTACTCCCCTCTGCTCATTATCGATAGGATTCCATTTGAGGCGTTATATATCAATCATTGTCATCATTGTGCTTATTGGATAGAGGGGAGGATAATAATCAACTAGGTCCACAGGAAATTTAGGGACTGTTAACTAGTATGGAAATGATTGGGAGTTGCATTATTGCATGTTGGAATGAAGGAATTGGTACCGAGTGATGTGGGATCTTTTCCTATTACTGTTAAGTTTGAGCCAGTAGCGTATATGCTTGAATTCCATAGTCCTTTGCGGAGGCAGTATGGCAAAAATGTGTTAGCATTTATAGTATATATTGTGTGTAAATTATATACCGTACAAGCAAGAATAAACTGCTGATGAAACATAGTAGTTAGACAAATTCGTATATATCTAAATAGTGATAATCTACTAGTGCGAGTAGTAGGAGGCTAGTTAGTAATTATAAAAAAATTAAGTGGTGAAACTTAAATGGTAAGGCTTGGAGAGTAAATTATAACATCAGTGAGGTGTTCATTATTAAGGGTATTCAGTAATATACTGTATGGGCGGTACTGCGTAGATTACATGAGATGTGAGGTTAATGCTCGGAGTTGTCCTTACCAGAAATGTCTTATTCTCGGAATTTAGGGACGAAATTTCGTTATTAGGGAGGAAGTATGTAATACCCCATATTTTCAAAGATTTAAATAATTATATGATTTATTATTATTGTGGGATTAATTAAATTAAAATGTGCGAATTAATTATTAATCCGGATTAAATTTGAATATTTACTAGTGTGACGAGAAGTTAGTAATTATTAATATTACGGTGAGAATAAGTAATATGGAATGATAATTTTATATAACTTGTCGTGAGAGAGAAATACGACAGTTTGGCATATTAATTCAGGGATGTGCGTGTGAGTCATGTCAGGACTAATTAAGTGGACTAAAAAGGTAAATTATTTTAAGTAACTCGTATGATCATTCCAAGTGCGCTATTGAGTCTGGAGGGGTCGAGATAGTCAGAAAACTCTACCCGGGTATTTTATTTGGACTCTGGGATATTTTTAGGCCAAGCCGGCACCCGGTAGGGGTTGTTTTGTAATTTGGATTTTTTGAGAAATTATATGGACGAAAATTGGAGAAATATTATATCAGGTAATTGGGGAAAATTAGGTTTAGGATATACAAAAATCAAGATAGAGCCACAGTGGGTGAGGGAGAGCAAATTCTAGAGGAGGAGAGTCAATTTACACCACCTTGCACAACCACCCCACCATCGTGTAGATTGGAATGCGAGGAGCGCATCCATACCAAACAACACCAACGGATCAGACCTTCGAAATCGAGGAAAGTGTTTATTGCTTGCTTTCTTTAGCGATAATTGTGTTCATGTTAGTCTAGGTTATTAAATCATTGTTATGAAAGTTAATTTGGGTGAAATTGGCGAACTATATCATAACCTAGGGCTGATTTGATAAGAATTTGAATCCCATGTGTAGATAAGATGATGCCTACGAAATTATGTTAATTTCTATAAACAAATTTGGGTTTAATTTAGAAGTTATGCATATCAGTTTAAGAACTAGGCTTCTTGATAATAAATTGGGGATTTCGAATTATATGGATGATATAATGATTCTAGGATTTACAATTCATTTAGAAATGTTAGGATTCAATTTGGGATTGATTGATTGGAGTTTGGGATGATATTTTAGAGGTTTTAGGGTTGAAAAATGGTGAAAAACGAGGTTGTCTAAGGTTCAAGATGAAACAACCCAGGTCACAAGATGTCGCGCGAAGTCGTGCAAAGGGTATCGTTCGACCGAGATCAGTATCTCTCGCGAAGTAATTCGAGCAAGATAGGGTTGTCGCGCAAAGTCGTTCGAGCGACACGTGGAAGTCGTTCGAGCGAGACGCTCTTTTGGTTCGAGCGAGATTCCTAATTTTTAGGGAATTTTCTATTTTTCCCCTATTTTAGTAAACATATAATTTGAGTGAGGAAAACCATTGTCAGATGAACCCAGAATAGTGTCAAATTATTGGGAGTTGTTTAGGTGTAATGATTTAAACATTAGGGATGGTGAGTTTACCTTGAAGATTACGAGAGAGAGATAATCGTAATTTTAAATGCGTCGAGAGTATTAAGAGATAAATACTTACGATATTAGTTCTAATGATATGGAACTTATAAGAATAAAAATTAGTGGTTACGTTTGGGACTTCTTATGATTATGTATCAACGGTTTTCGGGTGGCATATTATCCTTATATATATTACGAGAGAGAGAATATCGTAATTTAAAATACATTGATAGTATTTAGTGATGGTAATACTACATATGGAATATAACATTTGGTCTGTGTGTATACCGTTTGATTTAATAGGTTGTGTGTATAACTATAGTTGATATATTTAGTGTATGACATACCTATATGCTTATTATCGCGGGGGGATGTGTAGAGACGGTCTTATCTTGAGTGAACTTCGGGGGGATATTTTACTTATATCTCAGAACATAGGACTGTGAAGACTTATTTTTGAGTTGATAAGTCAGCTGACTATGGGAGCGTAGGTATGTGCGTGACCCATAGGTTTGTGAACTATGTTCGTCACCAATATGTGTGATTTGTTTATATGGTTCGTGGGAGATTTCCGAACCGATAGTCCTTATTTGAGTAAGAGATGTACCGGGACATGATAGTCGAGTATGCAATGCACTACAGGTGTATCCTTGGGGTGTTGTGTTAGTATATATACATAATAGTGGTGGATATATATGAATACTTGTGTTATACTTACAATGCGATAATTGTAGGCTATTAAGATTATGTTAATACATACATACATACATATATATATATATATATATATATATATATATATATATATATATATATATAATAGTGAGTGATATATATGTGTATGCTTGTGGTATATCTACAATGCAGTAATTGCAGACAATTAAGGTAGTGAAACCTTCTATAACGTAAATAGTGAATACTTGAGTTTAGTGTGATAACACTTATTTAAATGATATATGTTGAGATCAAATACGGAATACTACTACGAGGGGTAAATAGAAGGATAAGCCTTTTCCTAGTTAGAAGTGTGTCAAATGGCTAGGATGGATTAGATGCGTGTTAGGCATGCACACTAGCTGAGAGGTGAGAATCTAATGTGAGAGTTCGAACTAACATGCATATAATACTTGCTTTAATGCAGTTTTAAATAATTGCTAATAAATCTTTTTAAAACATCGGGCTCTGATCCGTCTCTTGCATCTCTTCTCTCTTTCTATATATATATATGTATTAGTGCGGGTGCCCATCCACAGGGACACCGGTTCTATATACTTGGATGGTTTACCGAGCTGCAACTATTGTGGAAGTTGAGGGTCATTGAGATTAGACGCTTCTCTCATTTCATTCAGTTCCTAGGTCAGATATTTCAATTCGGGCAAGTCTCGCCCATTCTCATTAACGGGGTTGTACTCAGTTTCCCTTGTAGTTCTTTTCAGTTGTAATGAGTATTTATTATGGTTTGGTTTGTGACTTTCAACTGGAAGGTTTTATCCAGTCTTAATTATTCAGTATTTGTTTCAGTTAGTATTCATCCCTTTTGTATGGTTTGTAATCATATGTTCAGAAATTAACTGAATTAATTGGTTTCAAGTTTGATTGGAAAATGTTTTGACAGTCGCTTAATTAAATGTTGGGTAATTAATTGGATTTATGTTTTCGACAGTGATGCTAAGAATGAACCAACTGAACATTTTGTTATAAATTTTACAAATGACTGATCAGCCGATATTTAATTGGGCGAGGTGTCACATACTCTCACTCTTAAAAATGTACTCCATGTTCCTACTATTTTTACATCACTATTATTTTTTCAGAAATTCGCTCATGATAATGACGTATTTTTTGAATTTCATCCAAATTTTTGTGTTGTGAAGGACCATAAAACCAAGACACCACTACTCCACGACATGAGTAATAACGGGCTCTACAACTTATGCTCTACTCTGACATTCTCTTCTCCCCGTGCATTTAATTATGTCAAAGCCTCCACTGATTCTTGGCGCAATCACCTTGGTCATCCCCATCATCAAGTTCTCCACAAAATCATTGGTCAGCATCAACTTCCATGTATTTCTTCGAGTCAAAATAATGTCCGTATCGCTTGTCAAATGGGAAAGCCCTCCAAATATCATCTACCTTGCCGTGTTAAGTCTTCGTCATCTTTACTGCATATAATTTTTAGCAATGTATGGGGTCCATCTCCAATTATATCAAGCAATGGTCATAAGTAATTTGTAATTTTTGTGGATCATTTTACTATTTTATATGGTTATTTCCTATGGCTCGTAAATCAGAAGTTTATTCGATTTTTATCACTTTCCAAAAATTAGTCGAATGCCAATCCAACACAAAAATTAAAAATCTGTCAACTAATTGGGGAGGTGAATTCCTCAAATTGGACTCATTCTTTAAAAACTATGGCATACACCATCGCTATTCTTATCCTCATACTCATGAACAAGTTGGTTTTGTAGAAAGACATCACCTTCATATTGTTGAAACCGGCTTTACATTAATGGCTCACGCCTCTGTTCCTCAAAAGTTATGGCACTATGCTTTGGAATCTGCTGTCACTCTCATAAACTATATGCCCTCTTGCACTATTTCCAATAAATCTCCATTCGAACCTGTTTACTCGCATGCACCGGACTATGAATTTCTTAAAATTTTGGTTGTCTATGCTTTCCTCATTTATGTCCATATAACACTCACAAAATTGACTTTCGTTCCCATTCTTGAATTTTTCTTTGTTATAGTATGAACCAACACGGTTATCTTTGTCTCCACCTACAATCTGGTCGAATATATCATGCACGACATGTTCATTTTGATGAAACTGTGTTTCCATTTTCTACCTCACCCTCCAACCTATGCAACTCAAACTTACTACCTCAAACAGCTCCCTGGGCAACTGCTCCTACTCTTTTACCCATTGCCCACTATCCACCTAGTAATTCCTCCCCATACCACCATTTTTCTCCTTCCCACAAACCTTCTTATTCACCCAATGAGTTGCCCACTTCCAGTAACCAACTTCACACATTCGTGTCCCTACCCTAACCAAAAACAACCATTCCATCACTTTCATCAAGTTCCCTGTTACCTTTCGATCTTTCCCCCGCCCATAGTCCGTGTCTCTCCACTCATTTAAATCCCGACGGCATCGAACTAACCGTCGACCTTGGTTTACTTCCCAAAATAACACCTTCTCGCACTCATCCCATGACTTTACGAACTCACAACCCCAAACCTATCGTACCTTCTCCCACAGCTCACTCTACCAACCTTAATTCACGTGAACCAACCTGTTTCTCTACTTCCAATAAGGACCCAAAATGGTGACATGCCATGTTCGAGGAAATAAAGGCTCTTCTCCAAAACAGAACATGGTCTCTTTTCCCTTATACCCCTCACATGAATGTGGCTGGTTGGAAATGGGTCATTCGAATAAAATGTAAAGCTAATGGTTTCATTGAACGTTATAAGGTTCGTTTAGTAGATAAGGGATTTCACCACGAATTTGGTCTTGATTTTAATTAGACATTCAGTATCGTTGTCAAAGATACCACAATTCGAATCATCATTTCTCTAGGTGTCTGTCATGGATGGTCGATCACCAATTAGATGTCAATAATGCCTTTCTTTATGGATATTTAACTGAAGATGTATTTATGGGCTAACCACCTTCTTTTAAAGACTCGATAAAACCCTCTTATGTGTGCAAATTACACTGCTATCTTTAGGATCTCAAATAAGCCCCACGAGCTTGGTTACACCGCCTCACTCAATTCCTACTCACTCAAGACTGTGTTGGATCCAAAATCGATTCCTCTCTTTTCATCCATAAATTTGGCTCAAACCTCATCTATCTTCTCATTTATGTTGATGATGTCCTCATTACCGGAAATAATTATAATATCATCCAAACACTAATCACAACACTCGGTAATGAATTTTCGTTAAAAAACATTGGCCCTCTTCATTTCTTTCTCAGCATTGAAGTCATTTCAACCCCTACAGGACTACTTCTATAAAAAAAACAATACATTTGTGATCTTCTCCACCGTCATGGTGTGTCACAATCCAAACCTCTTTCCACACCAATTCTGACCAATTTTAAACTCTCAATTACTGATGGCACCCTACTATCTGATCCTACACCCTATCGCAAAGTCGTGGGTGCTCTCCAATATGTCACACTCACTCACCCCGACATTACATTTGCTGTCAACAAAGCTTGTCAATACGTGCATCACCCAACCGACACTCACTGGGAACTTGTTAAACGATTTTTGTCTATATTAATTAGACATACTCACATGGTCTCCATATATCTAAATCCACTTCTCTAAATATCCAAGCATTCACTGATTCGGATTGGGTAGGGTGTGTTGATGATCTTAAGTCCACGGATGGGTTTGCTATTTATCTTGGTTCCAACCTCATTTCTTGGAAGTCTTAAAAACATAAAACAGTATCCCGATCTTCCATCAAGGATGAATATAAATCTATGGCAGATGCATCTACTGAACTCATTTGGTTGGAGTCTTTATTGCATAATTGCGGTTCCCTCTACACACATCTCCAATTTTATAGTGTGATAATCTAGGTGCTAACTACTTATCAGCAAATCTAATATTTCACGCACGCACTAAACACGTTGAAATTGATATCCACTTTGTTCAGGACCAAGTTACCAAGAAAAAGCTACAGGTTCAGTTTATTTCCACTCAAGACCAACTCGCTGACATCTTCACAAAATGACTCCCTTCTTCTAAGTTTAAATTCATCCGGGACAAGTTGATGGTTCATTCTCGACCACCATTAACTTGCGGGGGCATATTAATAGACCTACAAACTTCCCTCCATGAAACCACCTACACCTGTTCAACCACCGGGGATACCTGGAACAGATATTTCATCAGATGCACTAACGGTAACTGATATTCAAAATATGATTTTGAATCATTCGACTCCACTTCTATAGCCGGCTGCAACTGAGGTCATTTATGTTAGTTCAAACATGAATATAAATCTTGTAAAGTGATGAATAATTAAGAGTGTGAAAAATATATACACGATGTGTTATTTGCAGTAGTTTATTACTACGAAGTTTGACGGTGTGTGAATCCCCCAAGTTTTTTTTATTATAAATTTGGTGGGCTACCTCTCATCTAATTTATGAAATTAAACTACCAAAATATGCCTTAACAAAATTTTGTATGTGTATAGTAAGTAATACTTCCTTGTTCCTAATTATAAGTAATTATTTTTTTCTTTTTAATTATTTCTCAAATTAAAATTCTCTATTGAAATCAATGATCCAAATGCCGCAAAATTCAAGTTCAAGTAAGTTTTAAATTTAACAATTGATTACATTAAGGTCATATTCCATCATAAATTTAACACTTGAGCGCCAAATATTAATTTGAAGTGAGAAGGTAATATCATATGTAATATCATGTGACCCTAATCTTAATATGTATTGTTGAACAAATTATAAATTTATTACCTATTCATTAAAAAATATCGTACTTATGTTTTTATGTTTGTTATAAGCATTTCCATGCTGTTTTGAACATTTTTTTACCAATTTTGCATAAAATGTATATATTTTTTTAATTTTTTGAAACACATCATGGCTAATTTTTTCTCCTTAACCATTTATTTAGGGCTAAAGGTGATCGTCTCGTTCGACTCCATTAACTTGCATGACACCAACCAACATAATGCTAAGATTTATATGTCAAATGGAAGTTTTAAAACGCTCACATAATATTCATTCCTCATTTTCATTGATTTTATGCCTTTGTTTGATTTACTCTCTCTCTCTCTCTCTCTCTCTCTCTCTCTCTCTCTCTCTTAATCTAAAGGTGAAGAAGACATACCATAAGCCATCAGGCAATTATTTTTCCTCACTAAATTTTAGTGATTTTTCAATAGATGCTTCTATTTCCTTCCTTCGATATCCTTGATATAATTTTATAAATGATCCAAGCCCTTGAATTGTTGCAGAGGTGCATTCTATATACCTACATTTAATCACACATTTCACAAGTTTTTTCCAAAAATAAAATAATAAATTATCTGCTTATAACCCTCTTTTTCAAAAATTAATATGTAGTTAAAAAGCCTAAGTAACAATAACAATAATAATAATTGTTAGAAGTAAGAATCGAATTAATTGACAAGCTTATATAAAGATTAGTGTGCTAATAAGCATATGGGCATTGTTGGACTTAATGATAATCAATCATGACTTCCTCGAAAGTTTCAACCGGATTTATCATCTATAAGAGAAAAAAGAGGCAAAAAAATATACATAATATGCATATGAAAAATGATAAGATATGCCTTAAGGTACCTGTTTAGACTTAGAATGGTAAGTATCATAGCTCAGCATGAAGATGTGTTATATTAACCATAAGTTGGTATTCTATCTTTATCATTTTTAGGTTCTTAGTGTTCTCTTAGGGCATACATTATTAGGACCTTACGTACATATAAAAATTGGCTAAAAACTTGTTGGAACGGAGAAGCACTAACCCTGTGACGAATTCATCTGTCACAACTTCCAATTTTGTAAGATATACTTACAAATGCTTATCTGTTTCAAATCTTTTCTCCCGATCTGATGTATATGTGTGTGTATGCGTGTGCATGTATGTAGAAAGAGGTATTTACCTCTAGCAATGCATAAGATCTCTTGGGCTCAGAGGATGCAAAACCTCGCGTGCTATTTTGTTAAATAAAAAAGAAAAAAAATAGATGATCCATATTTACAAAAATCATATTATTCAATAACATTTTTTTGTTTAATATTGTGTGTATTTGGAATTTTAGGTCTATTATTACTTCTTATGGCAAAAAAAGCATTTAAAAAATATGAAACATTATCACAAAAAATATTCCCATGATTGCACAACGTAAAAGTCAACCCTATAATGCATTAAGAAAAATTAAGGGACCCCATAAGAAAAATATTCCATTTTTTTGTTACTTAAAAAGTTCTAAAATAAAAATTGTTAATAAATTCTTGAAATAAGTCCCCTTTATATGCTTAAAAGTAAATAAAATATTTAAAGAATTATCTGAAGGGATAAAATATAATTAACAACATCATATAACTGATTTGGTGCCATTGCTTCACCGACAATGTTAGAGGGCATCTGGGGTAGTAAGAGTGCTCCCTGGAAATAATATATACTTAATTGAATTTATAATTTGACCTTAAAAAATATCATAAATATTGAAAAACACCACAAAAGATTATAGAAAAGTTGTCATAAAATATATAGGACAAGTTTGAGTTCCAAATCCATATTATGCTAGGTTTTAAGATTTTACCCCTTAAGATACTGGCAAAATTATAACTACCAGATAAAATTTCAAAAAAATACAATTAAGGGTTATTTACAATTTATCCCTAAACTTTACCCGATTTTTAACTTTTTGGCTTGAAGTTTCATTTTCTGCACTTAACACCCTTAGCTTTCCAAATGACTTCAAATAACCCCCTACCACTAAGACCGTTAATATTTCGATGGAAAAGTGTGGTATGTGCATGGCATATGAATAGTGATGTTTTATTCTTAAAGTTATGTATGATGGTTACTTTTAAGAAAAGGTCTGTCATTTCATTTGAAATAATAATCATGGATATGAGAATGTTAATTTTCTATTTATATATATTGTATAAATGTAGGTTAATTGAGATTATTTGTAATTCTAGTGGTACGGCTTTAGGTTAATCAAGAGGAGATCGAAATTTCAGTT
Source organism: Sambucus nigra (assembly GCA_949130495.1). Classification (NCBI taxonomy): domain Eukaryota; kingdom Viridiplantae; phylum Streptophyta; class Magnoliopsida; order Dipsacales; family Adoxaceae; genus Sambucus; species Sambucus nigra. Next base: position 736,955,301 of record OX422210.1, on the reverse strand, counting down.
ATAGCACTATTTAGATGGTCACAACATAGATATGGAGTTGACATCCTATTGAAATGACTGTGATGCAATCCTAGTAGTTTATCTCAAACTACAGTGAACAGGTGTGATGGTTCAGGAACTTGTGTGATAGTTCAATAGAGGATTGTGATCTGTACGTTCTGAGAATTTATTGAAGGGAACCACCCATGAGATTTGAGTCTAAGGGTTTTCAAGATTAGACTCAGCAAATCTCACACCATCTGCAAAGGGTGCATAGAGTCTTAATCTCAAGAATTATGAGGATTGGGATGAGACTATGAGTAAGATTCAATGTTATCATGAATAAAATGATCCCCACATATTAGGTGACAATTATATAAGTTCAATTGAGATGTTAATTCGGAGGAATCAGCATTTGGAGATACTTAGGATTGTGATATCCCCTTGATAAACTTATTAGATTTTGGTTCCACCATGTAAAATCCGGCCAGTGGATTATTTTATAGTCCTGATGGAAGTAGCAAAATAATTTAAGTCTAAGAATTATGAAAAATGATTAGACTTTGGTAAAAATATATTAACAACAAATTGATTTGACCAAGAAGGTGTCAAACCTAATGTGGAGAATCATATTATGTACCATAATCAACTTTGTAAATAACATCTCATTATATCCGAGTGATTTGTGAGATAATTAATTTGGAATGCAATCATAATTATTTAGTGGATTTAACTCATAATTAAATAAAGTAAAAATAAATTACGATAAGTTTTATTTGGAATTTTTGTGTATTTATTTGGAGTTAATTTAATCATTTATCTTGGATCCTTGGTGTAGTCCATATACCCATGTAGTCAAGTCCACACTCTAATAAAACCCAGTTTCTCATAATCTCACCTTTTGTACTTGTATATAAAGGTGTGGGAAGGGGTTTTAATCACATTAATGGTTCATTAAGGTTGGCCAAGGGTGAGAGAAAACACTATTAATGTCTTTGGTGAATAGGCATAGAGAGAGACCGTCATTTCTCATTCATGAGGAAGGGTTTTTATTTGAAAAGGTGTCCATTCAGCGACCTGACTTTGGGGAGGATCATATACTACAAGATCCAGGATTTACATAAGGTTAAGAAATATTTTTGGATATGTTGGATGGGATCAACATCATCTTCATCATCAAACAGATTCTCCTCAGACGAATCACAATAAGATTCATAAAAGTAATGTATTACTAGATCTTTTTTCTTTTCAACGCATAATAAATAAAAAATCTTTAAGGATAAATTTTTTTCCACGTTTAAATATCAAACCAAACATGTTTTCCCTAACAATTGGTATCCGATCCCCGATTGAGATTGATTGTGTACTGAAAAAAATCATGTTTTCTAACTATATCCCTAATATAGTTTGTATGAATATACATAGTTTTGAATAGGGATCCATACTAACTCTATTTTGTAGTGTTTTATTATGATCGTTCCTTCCGTCATGGTCACATAAATATATTTTTTATCAATGTGATTGAATCCTACGGTGGGTCTATCAGTAGTTAAATTTCCATCAATTTTGGTTTTGAATAAATCATGTTTTGTGGAGATAATCAAGGGATATAATCTTTTTTTATTGTAATCATTCGTTGTAATGATGGGTCATGATGATGGGAAAATTTGGACATAGTTTGAAGAGGTCTTGAATAGTTTCCATAGAGATTTTAAAAGTGTTTTATAAAACTATGTAGTTTTGGACCTCTAAGGATTCAGTTCTCCCCCAAAAAATATTTTTTTGTTAAGAATGAATGATCGAACCGTTGAAATTTGCTAAAACTATGATATGTTATTGCAAAATGGGAGATGACCGATGCTATCAAAAATCATCTCGATCGGACATCGTTAAGGTTTTATGTATCATGATTTGGAGATCGAATGGTAGGTGACACGACTCAGAATGTGTCTCTAAAGTGTGTACTCTCTAGGCTCAAGTGCAAGCCTGTCGTTCAAGTAATAATCCGACAAGTCGGGTATCGATCCTCAGGGAAAAAGGACAACGAAAGTTGTGACGACGGGATAAGACTGAGGAATCCTAACGTTGACTCTAAGAAGAAAAGAAAAGATTGATTTGGTTTTTGGGATTCGATTACACTAAATGCAATTATGAAATTATAATGAAAAATGCAGCTAACTAAATTACCTAAATTATGAATGAAGAATGGAATCGAACTTTTTAACTAAATGATGAGAAAATAGGATGGGAATACAATCCCCCAACCCTAGTGTAATGCAGTGACAACGTCAATCATAAATTTATCCGATTAATTCAAACCCGGAATTTAGTACTCCCAAGCATTATGTATACGAGGTTCAAGCCCGCGTCATACCTAATCTGAGGATGAGTAAATCGGTATCGCGGTAATTACACTCAAATTGTACTCTAAATCATCACGAGTACCCAGGGGAAAACGAGATATAAAGATCTACAATTCTTATGAAATTACGCGATACGATCAAAATTAATCATTAAATTCATCATTAATGTTATACACTTGCACTAACACATCAGGTTGGGTTCATGCATCCCAACCTTTAAAAACCTAGCCTAACATGCTCAAAGTAATGAAAACAATTGTTAGATTGCAGGAAATCATGATTAAACTAAAGAAAATTTGTAAAGTGATGTAGAAAGGAAATTGGATTGAAGAAAATTAGCTCTTAATCTTACCCAAGTAGTAAAAGCAGCAATTAAGAACAGTTGTAATCACAGAAATCTGAATAATCTTCACTCTTGGAATTAAAATTGTAATCTACCTTCAAAACTAGGGTTTTACAGACAAAATGGAAAATTATATTAATTCCCCGTTTCTTGGTTTTCTTTCACTGTTTTGAGTTCTCTTTGGCACTACCTTGCATGAAATACCTGTAAAACACATAAGAGATACACAAAATACAGAATACTTGCCAAAAAGGGTTAGTAGCATAAATATAAGCCAAATCCAATCTATTTACACCGCACGAAATCATAAAAATACCTAAATTAAGGGGATAATTGTGAAGAATTTATGCCTAATCAAATCCCCCTGACTTAGAACTTTGCGCGTCCCGAGCAATGTAAAAGAATCCTAGCAAAGCTTAACTCTTGAAAATCACATTTTATTAGGATATAATACCTTTTTCGCGGGCACGCGATTGCATTTAGCGTATGCAACAAGCCTTTAAACCCCTAGGTTACCCTACTGGGACGAGTTGTGTCTCGTGAGGGTTTGCAGAGAATATACCCACAAAATTTGACTCAAAGAACTTCAAAATAACCAAAAATTGTATAATTCAAACTTTTCCAGAAAATAGTCATCATTAAGTCATGTTTACAAGTCTCAAACTGTAGTGTGTGTGTGCGAAGCCAGAAATATAACCGCCGATTTCCACCGATTAATCATTACGTTACTTATCCGAAAGTTCGTTTTGATTTCAAATTCTCACGAAATGCTCTCTCAAACGAATCACTCGGATTATGGCTATACTCTCGGTATACGTGATATAAAGAGTAAATATAATGGACGCAAAATCACGCATACAATTAGAAAGACGGAAATTTCATAGTGAAAGGATATCATCAACGGATTACGATTTTAAAAACGGGAACATTGCCTCTTATTCATGCATTCATTCTCTTTTATTATCTTTTGGTGTATTATCTCTCCACCCGGTAACCAATTTCGCAATTTAGACTCGGTTAGGACTTTTTCGGGTTAAAGGTGTATTGGGTAAAATGAAAATGGTAGGGAAGGTTGGAATTGGAAAAGTTATTTATGATGTCCATTGGTGCTTTTTCTGGGCTATTGCTCATTTTTTTTTTCTTTTTCTCTATTTTTTCTGTTTTTCACTTCTTTTCTTTTCTCACTATTTTTGTTGAGCATATTTATTTTTTTCTCTTTCCCCTTTTTATGCACTCTTCGGACTCAAATTCTGGGATTTTTCAACTTTCACAATTCCGGGCCAGATGGGGTTTTTCGGGTTATCAAACGAAAGGGGTCAACTTATTCGGCTCAATTTGGGTTACAAAAGGGGTAATTTTTCGCAACTTTTTCTGGCCAAAATTTTTGGATAACAAACGAAGGCCTACTTCATTGTCCAAAATGCCAATTTCATTACCATATGCGTTTCGAGGTGAATTTAAGTTTAGAGACTAATTTGGCACGTTTTTCAAGGCAATATTGCACACATTTTTTAAAACCGATCAAAATGAAAGAATTGAGATCCTTAACAACTTATTAATCGCTAAAAAGAACTTTGAGTTAACAATTAACTCGGATTGATTTAAAAACTCGCAAAACGTGATAGGCTCGAATCTCACCGGGTTTGTTAATCTCCACATTCGTTCGTTAAGTCGTCAATTTTTGCTCAATTTCCATCTTTGGTCAATTTCGGCTTTGTGTATGTTGGATGTTTACAATTTGAGACTCCAATTCGACTTTTAATGATATTTTTGAAAAATTTGAATTCCAATTTTTATTTATTTTGAACAAAAATATTTTTGGATTTTTCAAAATTTTATGATTTTTTTGGAAATTTTGGGCATTTTTTGAAAATTTGTGAAGTTTTAGAAATACGCACTTGTGACCCCCCCTAACTTAGACTTTTGCATTGTCCTCAAGCAAAAAGGACGAAAATCTAACTCAAGGCGAATGAAAAGTGCGGAAAAATAAAACAAACAAATATGAAAAATGCAACAAGACACTATATGACACTCATGCATGACTTCAAAAATACGACAACAATCACCCCATACGCGTCGGGGGTGCAGCGACCTCGCATCTCTCCACAAACTCACCCGACCCCACTTACGGGGGTCGATGCTCTCCTTGTCACTCCTGTCCTAGGATTATATTCCAGCAATCGAAACAAGTTGGGACCTCGCCCATAGATAAAGGATAGACCGGGAGACTCGTCGTGACTAATTGGAAAGGGATCCTCGTGATGCTGACTCAAAGCGTGGTCTCCGTGCACTGACTCGGAGGGGACACCTAGGTTTCTTTCAATTTTTAAGAAGCATGGGTCGGGCTCTAAGTCGGATGAACCATAAATTTTCTCCTCACTCGCCTTCGGGACCTCTAGTGGTATGGGTGGATGGTCACAAAGAAGAAATTCATCGATTTTTGCTTTTAGTTCACTTTCGTCTAAGTGACTACATGAATCCAATAGGGATTGGCCTTCAATAGTAATACTTTCATCCACCTTCCCGAATTCTCTTTCAAATTCTTCCATGCTCATGTCCCCTAGATCTCTCTCTCGAGTAGTGCCTACGTCCTCTCTTACTTGCTCGAACTCCAACTCCATCAGTTTTCTCTCTTCTAAACCCTCTCTCTCTCTTTCAATTGCGGTCACAACATACGTCTCCTCCACTTTTCTCTCCTCGTCACAACTACCATTATTACCTGATGAAATAGGGCACACTCCTAACGTCTCGCTCTTGTGGGACCCTTTATTCTTGTAATTTGACATTAAATAGGATCCTAAGGTGTCTCCACAATAATTCTCCTCATTGTATTCCTCTATGATCTCATTTATAGAACTCACCGCGTGAAGATCATCTTCTTCCCCTGTCTGTTGGGTGATATGGAAGATGTTGATCTCTAAAGTCATGTTCCCAAAAGTGAGTTGCATTCTCCCATTCCGAGTATTGATGATTGCGTTAGCCGTAGCTAAAAATGGGTGCCCAAGGATGATAGGAACATGGTTGCTTGAGGTAAAGGAGGGCTCCGTGTCCCAAATGACAAAATCTACCGGAAAGTAGAAGGTGTCAACTTGGACGATCACGTCCTCAATTATTCCTCGTGGAATCTTCACTGTTCGATCCGCTAGTTGGAGAGTGACCTTTGTGGGCTTGAGGTTGCCCAAGTCAAGTTGCCTATAAATGGAGTAAGGGAGTATGTTTACACTTGCTCCCGAGTCAAGTAAGGGTTTTTCAATTTTGTTGTCTCCAATGATGCAGGAAATGGTGGGTGCACCGGGATCTTTGAATTTAAGCGGGAGATCATTTAGTAGGATGGAACTCACGTTCTGAGCTAGAAAGACATTCTTTTTAACCTTCATCTTCCTTTTTACCGTCAACAAATCTTTGATGACTTTTGCATAAGCTGGAATTTGCTTTATGGCATCAAGGAAGGGCAAGTTTAGCTTTACTTGCTTAAGCACGTCTAGCACTTCATCACGTGGGGTCCCTTTTTGAGCGGGAATTAGCCTTTGAGTAAATGGTGCCGCGGTGGGCGGTTTCGCTACTACCTCGGGCTCACTAGTGTGTTCTTTATCACCTTCATTTAAGGGGACATCTTCGGCCTCTTTCGTGCCGGGCGAAATCTCCTTGTCTTTAAGTATATCTCATGGGGGAGGTGACAACTCAACTACCCTCCCACTACGTAGAGTGGTGATTGCGCTACATTGCTCAGGATGGTCGTGGGGTGTCGAGCTAACACTAGTTTGACCTTGGAGAGGTTTTTGGCCCTGGGCAGGAAACTTGCCCTTCTCTTGAACACTCAATGAGGATTGTATTTGTGACAGAGTCGCATTTATGTCGCCAATTAGACGATCATATTTGGCATTGTTTGCAGTCTGGCTTGCGATGAATTGATTCACATTATCCTCGAGAGTTCTCCGCTGTGGCGGGATATAATTTTCATGAGGTGGTGGTGCTTGCACATGTCCTTGCATGTGTGGAGCTTGTTGAAATTGTTGTGGAGGAGGAGGGGCAATATGCGAAGGAGGGTTCATTGCGGCATGTTGTTGCCCGTAGCTAAACCCGGGATGATTTTTCCATGAAGGATTGTATGAATTCCCGTGAGGGGCAGTGAAATTTCCCTTGAAACCTCCTATACTACTAACTTGCACTTGAAGCATTTCTTTGTAGGCGGGTATCGTCGGGCATTCCTCAGTTGAATGTCCCGCCTCACAAATCGCACATACTTTTTCGACGGTATTTTTGATAGATCCAACTACCTCACATCAATCTCGAAATCCTTTCTCAATGGTGTCCAACCGACTGTCCGACATAGAGGTCTTATCTACATGGTATAAGCCGGACGCCAATGGAGTGGTGGTCGCTTGACGATTTCGATTCTGAGCATTAGGATCAGAAATATCCCATGATTGGGTAGTCTCGGCGACATACCTCAGGTGAAGCTCAGCATCGTGGCAGTCTAGTTCGATAAACGGACCACTACCCATGGTTTCAATGAGTTGCTTGGAGTTAAGGTTCAACCCATTATAGAGGAAGGAAATGATTTGAGCTGTATCAAATCCATGATGGGGGCACGAAGCAGTTAACTCATTGAAACGCTCGTAACATCGATGGAATGGCTCATTATCCAATTGCCTGAACGATTGAATCTGAGCCTTTATGGAGATTGTTCGATGTGGTGGAAAGAACTTCTTGAGAAATCTGGATTGTAACTCGTTCCAAGATGGAATCGAGCTCGGAGGTAAAGACCATAGCCAGGTCTTAGCTTTATCTTTTAACGAGAATGGGAAGAGTTTGAGGCGAATCACCTCTTGTGTGCAAGTTTGATCGTTGAGAGTATCACACGCGTCCTCAAATTCCCTTATATGCAGGTATGGCTTTTCAGAATCCATACCGTGATAGTGTGGTAGCATCTGGATCATCCCATTTTTGAATCGGAACTGCCCGGCATTATACGCGAGTATAATGCATCCCGGAGTGACAGTGCGCTCGGGATATAAGAATTCTCTCAACGGGCGGTACGGAGGCTCGTCCTCACCGGTAGGTGCATTACTATGTTGCGACATCTCTCTTTCACTTGACGATTCGGCGCTCTCACTGGGTGTGCACGAAGTGTGTCCTACGAAGGAGAAGGGAGTGTTACTAGAGATTGACTGCGACGGTGTAGGCGGTGGGATCCAAAACTGTGGGACGTTTGGGGTGTGGGGACTGTCTGGGTTATACTCCACGATAGGGTTTTCGTGAATATTGGTTGGAGTATTATGAGGTGTGGAAGTGGTTTCAGAATTTTGCATTAAGCTCAGGAGAGATGGCAATTGTGAATCTTTTTGGATTTTTTAATTTTTTTTTTTTATTAATTTTTTTTTTTTTTTTTTTGGTCGAAGTTTTGGATTAACTCGATCTAATCCTAAGTCTACCTAGTTCCCCAGAAATGGCGCCATAAACTTGACACGACTCAGAATGTGTCTCTAAAGTGTGTACTCTCTAGGCTCAAGTGCAAGCCTGTCGTTCAAGTAATAATCCGACAAGTCGGGTATCGATCCTCAGGGAAAAAGGACAACGAAAGTTGTGACGACGGGATAAGACTGAGGAATCCTAACGTTGACGCTAAGAAGAAAAGAAAAGATTGATTTGGTTTTTGGGATTCGATTACACTAAATGCAATTATGAAATCATGATGAAAAATGCAGCTAACTAAATTACCTAAATTATGAATGAAGAATGGAATCGAACTTTTTAACTAAATGATGAGAAAATAGGATGGGAATAAAATCCCCCAACCCTAGTGTAATGCAGTGACAACGTCAATCATAAATTTATCCGATTAATTCAATCCCGGAATTTAGTACTCCCAAGCATTATGTATACGAGGTTCAAGCCCGCGTCATACCTAATCTGAGGATGAGTAAATCGGTATCGCGGTAATTACACTCAAATTGTACTCTAAATCATCACGAGTACCCAGGGGAAAACGAGATATAAAGATCTATAATTCTTATGAAATTACGCGATACGATCGAAATTAATCATTAAATTCATCATTAACGTTATACACTTGCAGTAACACATCAGGTTGGGTTCATGCATCCCAACCTTTAAAAACCTAGCCTAACATGCTCAAAGTAATGAAAACAATTGTTAGATTGCAGGAAATCATGATTAAACTAAAGAAAATATGTAAAGTGATGTAGAAAGGAAATTGGATTGAAGAAAATTACCTCTTAATCTTACCCAAGTAGTAAAAGCAGCAATTAAGAACAGTTGTAATCACAGAAATCTGAATAATCTTCACTCTTCGAATTAAAATTGTAATCTACCTTCAAAACTAGGGTTTTACAGACAAAATGGAAAATTATATTAATTCCCCGTTTCTTGGTTTTCTTTCACTGTTTTGAGTTCTCTTTGGAACTACCTTGCATGAAATACCTGTAAAACACATAATAGATACACAAAATACAGAATACTTGCCAAAAAGGGTTAGTAGCATAAATATAAGTCAAATCCAATCTATTTACACCGCACGAAATCATAAAAATACCTAAATTAAGGGGATAAATGTGAAGAATTTATGCCTAATCAGTAGGTTTTCGATGACTTTTGAATATGTTTTTTTCATGATGTTATGATTCAAAAATCAACCCGATCAAAAATCATTAAGGTTGCATGCATCAAGATTTGGATATCATACCGTCGGATTGCATTGAATTTTGGATATGTTCTGGTGAATGTGAGACAAATTTGTGTACAGAATATTAGTTTGATCAGGCATCGTTAACGTCACCTGCATCATTTTTTTAAGAATTTGGGATCTTGGAGTCTTCAAATTGAAGAGTATTACTTCGATAAGAAGTCTAGGTCATGATGGAAAGGATCTTTGAGTTCTTTTTTGTAATAACTCGCGTAATTTTGGGCTATTTTAATTAATTTCTGGAAAATGGAGGAAAATAAAGTTTTTGATAAAATTATTTTTATTGCTAAAATATGTTGGTTATTATTTTTAAAGAAGAGAATTTTAAACGGTTTCGAAAATGGAGTTAAAACGGATTTTAAAATGATTTTTAAATGTTTTTAAATCTTGGAGTTGTTTTGACTTCCAACTTTTCATTTCTTTGCCTTATTTAAAGGAGTCTTTTGGATTCCAACTCTTTATTTCTTTTCATTATAAAAGGGAGTCGTGGGCAATCCTTTAACATACTTTTGGCACAAATTTTGGCAGCAAATATATTTTATATTCCTCTTCTTTTTACATACACATTGTCCCTTGAGATTTGTGAGTTCCAACCTTAGATTAGAGGTGTTCTTGGGGCTATTTTTTTGGAGGTTCTTGGAGGAGCTTTTGTACATCTTTTGTGTTGATCTTGAGGATGTGATAGTTGGTTTCTCATCATGGTTTGAGGTATGGGGTTTTACACAATATGCTCGTTAAATCTCGCGAGTGTCATTCTCATTGAATTCTTGTTTAATTGAACTCATATTTGAATTGATAAATTCATTGAAATCTGGAAAATAATTGTTGAAATTATTTTGATTCATGTGGTATCATTATATTGTATTAAGCACGTTTTCATGAGATTTTAAAATGGCACGGATGTTGTGAACCCTCCAACATACCTATTCCCGGGCTATGGCTTGATAAAGCATATGCGAATGGGGTGAGGCCTGGTGACCCATTGATGTGTTGTTGAAAAATTATAATGATGAAATGCTATTGAGATTTGCATTTTGATTTGAATATCCGTACTCCTGTTGTTTCGCTTTATTCATCGCTAACATATATTTGTTGAGCATCTTTCCTGTCGTATTGTGTACTTCCCCATATTTTCTTTTAGTGGCAGCTTAGCGCAGATTTTGGGGGCTCTATGGAGATTGATTTTAGTTAGGATTGTTTGGGAAAGATTTGTATTATTTTGATGTATAGAGCTTTGGAGATTTGTATTTTATTTTCGAGTTAGATGTTGTAATTTTAGTTCGAGAGACTTGTTGTAATTGAAGAGATTGAGATTAGTGGATTTATATTATTATGGGTTTTTAGATGCTCTATACCTTGTTATTGTGGATTTGGATTTATTTTATCGCATTAGCGCTCCGTTCGCTCTCCCCGGGCGGGCGGGGTGTTACAAATGGTATCAGAGCTTAGGTATACGGCAACCCTCGGGTCTTGGGTTTTGGGTTCATAACGTGGTTAACAATTTTTGGAGATAGAAAATTGTAGGTGATATTCGTGATAAGTTTCGAGATTAGAGGTGAGGAATTATTTTTGGAGACGAGAATATTTTTGGAGACCGGTGTCCTGATTTTTGAGAGTTTGGCATTCGACGAATTTCGAGGGCGAAATTCCATTGTTAGTGGGGAAGTGTAATAACTCGTGTACTTTTGGGCAATTTTAATTAATTTCTGGAAAATGGAAGAAAATAAAGTTTTTGATGAAATTATTTTTATTGCTCAAATATGTTGGTTATTATTTTTAAAGGCGAGAATTTCAAACGGTTTCGAAAATGGAGTTAAAACGGATTTTTAAATGATTTTTAAATGTTTTTAAATCTTGGAGTTGTTTTGACTTTCAATTTTTCATTTCTTTGCCTTATTTAAAGGAGTCTTTTGGATTCCAACTCTTTATTTCGTTTCATTATAAAAGGGAGTCATGGGCAACCCTTTTAACATACTTTTGTCACAAATTTTGGCAGCAAATATATTTTATATTCCTCTTCTTTTTATATACACATTGGCCCTTGAGATTTGTGAGTTCCAACCTTAGATTAGAGGTGTTCTTGGGGCTATTTTTTTGGAGGTTCTTGGAGGAGCTTTTGTAGATCTTTTGTGTTGATCTTGAGGATGTGATCGTTGGTTTCTCATCATGTTTTGATGTATGGGGTTTTACACAATATGCTCCTTAAATCTCGCGAGTGTCATTCTCATTGAATTCTTGTTTAATTGAACTCATATTTGAATTGATAAATTCAATGAAATCTGGAAAATAATTGTTGAAATTATTTTGATTCATGTGGTATCATTATATTGTATTGAGCACGTTGTCATGAGATTTTAATATGGCACGGATGTTGTGAACCCGCCAACATACCTATTCCCGGGCTATGGCTTGATAAAGCATATGCGAATGGGGTGAGGCCTGGTGACCCATTGATGTGTTGTTGAAAAATTATAGTGATGAAATGCTATTGAGATTTGCATTTTGATTTGAATATATGTACTCGTGTTGTTACGCTTTATTCATCGCTAACATATATTTGTTGAGCATCTTTCCTGTCGTATTGTGTACTTCCCCATATTTTCTTTTAGTGGCAGGTTAGCGCAGATTTTGGGGGTGCTATGGAGATTGATTTTAGTTAGGATTGTTTGGGAAAGATTTGTATTATTTTGATGTATAGAGCTTTGGAGATTTGTATTTTATTTTCGAGTTAGATGTTGCAATTTTAATTCAAGAGACTTGTTGTAATTGAAGAGATTGAGATTAGTGGATTTATATTATTATGTGTTTTTAGATGCTCTATACCTTGTTATTGTGTATTTGGATTTATTTTATCGCATTAGCGCTCCGTTCGCTCTCCTCGGGCGGGCGGGGTGTTACATTTTTTATATTTATTTGCATGTATTTACATTTGCTTACGTCTCAATATTATGTTCCATATTTTAGCGTGAAAATTGGAATAAGTACGAAGACCCATTTTATGGACAACATGAATTAATATCGAGACCGACCTAAATCATGATTATTTCTAAAAAAAATCAATTTTATTTAATATTTTCTAAATTGAATTAAATTGAAAAAAATGATTTTAAGGTATAAATTAAATTTTGATCTTTGGGTTTTATTTAATTTTAAAATGGTTTTACTTTTTGGAAAATTAAAATAATGAGATCAAGTAATTTAATTTATACAAGTAAATTAAAAATTATCAAGGATTTTAAACCCATCTCTTAGAATTGAATAGGTAGTTTTTCAAAAACCTCTTAATTTTTAAACACTAAGTGGAAGAGGGGTTTCTCATAAACCCCACGATCTTCATTGGTGTCTTGAAAATTGTGATGTGATTACTTCCTCATCTGAGCTAGACCAATCCGCCATTGGATGGATTTACTTAGGACATCTGGTATTCTCGACATTATTAAGTGATAGTTTATTAAAATCTAATGTGAAGTGAGTTAGCTCCTTCCACCGTGGAGGTTCTACACGAGCGAGTTTTTTTCCATAAGTGAACTGATAATATACACATGTAAATAACTTTTAATATCCTCACAATCGTAGTCACTATCATTATGAGAAGAACCAAAACTCGTCAGTTATTTATTATGTTGGACAGAGGATGCTGAACTATCTGGATAGCACAGTGAAATATGACAATATCTTTTGTTCAATATGGCGTGATTTAAGCTCCTAATGAGAAATTTCACCTCATAAGGTAACTAGGATGTTTGTCGGATTAATTTGTAAAATATTGGCAGTTGAGGGATGCTGCTTTAAAATTTTATCAAATTAATACTCGTGTATTAGTTGGTAATTAATATTTTCAATTAATTGATTCTAATATTTCAAAAATGAATTCAATTTTTCTCAATGTTTTATTATTACGATTAACTAGAATAAGTTTGACGGAGTGAAAATCTAATTGGGGTATAACCTAAGGGGATAATAAACTTATTTAATCCATAATCCCCATCAAAATTTTAAAATTATGATGCGATTGATTCCTCATGACAACTTGATCAGTCCCACCATCGGATGGTTTTAATTGTGGAATCACGACATTTTAAAATACGTGGTAATTCTTTTAAATTAAATGTTACATATGTTTAATCCCCCATCAGGGAATTTCTATATGAACATCTTTAATTAAGAAGAATTGACTAATGACAATTTGCTAACACCTTTGTTGGTTAGTGACATTCAAGTAAGAATCGTGTTATTAAAATCATCTTCGTCATTGCTTGAACTAAGGATTCTTTATATTGGACATGATGGGAAAACCCGATGCCCTTTCATAATCCGAGAGTGAGGATCACCAACAGCTAAAGGTCGGTGTTAGTTATTTAAGAAGACATTATCTTCTTTCAAAATAGAGAGGCTAGAGGATAAGGCTAAGTCTCATGTTGAACAATTTAGGGTTATAAAGGTTCATATTCCTCGGTAGTATTGTAATATCCAGTAGGAAGAAACTCTCACGGCAAGTAGTTAGAACTTTTATAGCAACATGTTCAGGTTTTTGCTTCAAAAGGAAAAAGAAAACAATAATGGTTTATCTCTTAAAAGTTAAAGGTCTGATTTATAGTCTTATCTACAGTAAACTTGTATGTAAATTAGGGAACCACAAATCAGGAATACAAATTGTTATAGAGGTTCGAGGTAGCTAGATAATTGCTTTAAGAAACATGTTCCTCACTATGAGAAATTAGAATAAGGCAACAGTATTACTAGTGATATATTCTTTTGAATTTCGGTTTTGGTAAAAATCTAATGTCGGTAAATTATTAATGTTCTCAAGTTTTAAAAATGTTGCTTTTTGTTTTCTAAATTGGTTTTGAACATATATTCGATTGATTTCATAAATTTATTTTATTAAAAATTTCAATATCTTTTAATTGTACTAGTACATTGAGAAATAACTTATACATTAAAAGGTTTGTCTCACCAATATTGTTAAAATTTGATATGAGTAACATTGATGTTGATTCATTAAAGAGAGCTAAAACACGCTTTAGAATGTTTAAGTTATGATAAGGCCCATGATTAGTTATTCAGGATTGCGACATTATTTTTGGGATTATATATAACGGACGACGAATACATGTAAATTCCATTTCTTCTTCATCGGTCTCTTCAACTCCCATTGAATGTTAGAGTGGGAATATGCTCATTCCAGGGAATATTAGGATTTGTGGGTGCTCAACACTTGTATTGTTCAAGGAGACAAGGATGTTCAAATTAAGGATAGAGGTATGTCTCTTTGTTGGTTAACCTAAAAGCTTATAATATTAGTTTATATAATATTACTGGTTACAATATTAGTTTATATAATGTTCCTAAGTACAATAATGACATTGATTACATCCGTTGTAAGTTGGACTCACGAGATATAATGGAACATCATATTACCAGTGTTGCTAGGCCACCCGTAAATGCTTAAATAAAGCCTAGCATTGATAATAAACTATATTATTGTAGTGGGAGTATGATCGTTGATCAGGATACACATGTTATTTTATTGGATAGCAAGTACTGCCACGTCATGACGGGAGCATCAAGAGTCATCCTGAATAGTTAGTGTTTTGGGTGATCGTTTTGATGAGACATTAAATAAACAATAATCGAGTCCCAAAAATTATAATGAGGCATTACAAGATAAGGATTGTTCTTTAACTTTTGAATATGGATACTAAAAGGATTCAATGTATTTGAATCAAGTTTTAGGATGTGTAGATTTGTTAATGGGGTAAATCCCATTGGGCACAAGTGGATTCACAAAAAGTTAAAAGATAGATGGATGTGAAGCTGAAAACCTCAAGAAAAGTCTTGAGAAAGAGTTTACTCATAAAGAAAGGGATTTATAATGATCAACCCTTCTAGCAGTAGGCATACCAAAATATATCGGGATTCATTTAATATTAAGACCACATTCTTGAATTATTCTCTTGACATGTACATAGTAAGAAGTCGGGAAAGCAAAGTGGTTTAAGTGTCTAAGATCCATTTATGTTAGGCCATTTACTTTTATCAGGTAATAAAGTTTTTAGTTTGATCAAAGGCCTTAAAAGAACTTCGAAGAATGAGAAAGATGGTGAAAAGATGAAGGTATTTCTAAGTAAAATTTGTGGATAATGCTTGCCTAATTGGGAACGAGGTGTGATTATTTTCTTACATCGGAGTTTATTGTCAAAATTTTTAAATATAAAGTACTTAAGAAAAGTGGGAACATCTTTATGATCAATTTTTCCCTAGAGATCGGTTACATAGGATGATTGGCTTATCTCAAGTTGATTATATCAATATTCGATACATAGGATTAGCATCGGTATTCCATGAAAAGATTTTCTTTTCAAGTGTGGAATCATTTTGTCTTGAAATTAATTTCTTAAGACGATTGATTGGATTGAAGGAAGGAGTAATATACTCAATGCTTCGGCAGTGTGCAGCCTCTTGAGTGCTATGTATTGTGTGTAAAGTTCAAAATTTATTATGCCTTCGGTATGGTCACTAGATTTTAGTCTAAAATTCATATACAATCATGGTACAAAGACTAAGTGTTCAGTGAGATAAGGGTTTTAAGTTTTCTACCTCGAAATATGTATTTACCAAAGGAGGTTGAGCTAAAAGTTAGATGAGTGTGAAGCTTTCTAAGATTGCTAGCTCCACCACGGAAGGAAAACATTGTCATCATTTTAAAGACAACCGAAGAGGATATGTGAATCAGTTACCTACTAAGGTTCCTTCAAGTATAATTGGATATTACACCTTTCATGCTTATAGTGGGATGGTTTCATGTTTGAGAGAAACTATGACTCATAAAAGGGTTAGGAAAATTGAGTGTAGATTTCACCTAGTTCGAGAGAAAGAACAAAGTCGGTGATAAGTTTATGACCAAGGTTGTATTGTATAACACTGGGTTAATCCTTTACCGATAGGAAATAAATGACGTGTATAGAAGTTATGAATTAGATACATGGATTTAAGACTAAGTGAGAGATTGTTGGGGTTTTATTCTTAAAATGATGTATGGAGGTTACTTTTAGGTAACGGTGTGTCATTTCATTTTGAAATAATAATTAAGGACATTAGAATGCTTTTATATCTGGCTTATATATATTGTATACACGTAGGCCTATGGAGCTTAGTAAGAATTCCAGTGATGCGACTTCGGGTTGATCATGAGGAGATTGGAATTACAATTGTAGCACTATTAAAATATTCACAACCTAGATAGGGAGCTGACATCTTATCAGAGCGGTTGCGATGCAATCCTAGTAGTTTATCTCAAATTATGAGGAATCGGTGTGATGGTTCAGGAACTTGTGAAATAGTTCAATAAAAGAGTGTGATCGATACATCTCAAGAATGTATTGAATGAGACCACCAGTGAGATTTGAGTCAAAGGGTTGTCTAGATTAGACTTATGAAATCTCACACCATTATTTACAAAGGCTGCATAGATTACTAATCCTTAAAACTTTGAGGATTGGGATGCTTATATAGTTGTCACTTTGAGTAATATGGATGATATTAAACATTATAATGAATCAAATGTTCCCACTTATTAGGTGACACGTATGTAAGTAGGTCTTAGATTTTAATTTAGGGGAATCCGTGCTAGGGGACACCTAGGATTGTGATATCGTCTTGATGTACTCATAAGATTTTTTGCACCAAGTAAAACTTGGACAATGAATTATTTTATAATCCTAGTGGAAGTAGCAAAACAAGTTATGTTGGAGAATCAAGGAATTGATTAGATGTGGGTTAAAATCGATTAATAATAAATTAATTTGACGAAACGGGTTTCAGACTTAATGTGGAGTATCGTACTATGTAATATAATCAACTTTGCAAGAAATACCTCATTATACCCGAGTGATGTCTGAGATAACCAAACCGGAATATAATCGTAATTATTTAGTGGAGTCAATTCCTGATTAAATAAAGAACGAAAATAAATTATGATAAATGTAATTGGGGACTTTCAAGTATTTATTTGGATTTAATTTAATTATTTTTCTTGGGTCCCTAGTGTAGTGCATTTATCCAAGTAGTCAGGCTTATAATCTCAAGACACTCGATTTGACCTAAGCCCCACTTTTGTACCTATATATAAAGATGTGGGAAGGAGTTTTAATCATATGAATGGTTTTTAAGGTTAGGGAGGGGCGAGATAAAACACTACTCACATTTTTGGTGAATATCCCTAGAGAGACACCACCATATCTCACTCGTAAGGAAAGGTTTCCATCTCAAAATATCCACTCACCTACCTGAATTTGGAGGGGATCATACATTAGAGGATCGAAGCTTTACAAATTGTTAAGAAATTTTTTTTTAGATCTGTAACGGGAACAAACATCATCTTCTTCATCAAATAATTTCTCCTCAAAGGAATCACAATAAGATTCGCAAAGGTATTATATTTGTAGACCTTTTTTTTGTTTCAACGCCTAATTAATCAAAGATCTTTATGGTTGAATTTTTTTATGCGTTTAATTATCAATCCCAAGTTGTTTTTCTGAAAATGACATTAAATGAGGGTATTTTAGTCTATTCCTATTTAGATGGACGATTTTGTAAGAAAGTACATATAATAGATAAAACCCTCCTCTCTCTACGCGCGTGTGGGTGTGTGTGTGTGTGTGTCCATGGAACAACCATTGTTGTTTTCTTCATCTTCTCTCTCTCTCTCTCTCTCTCTCTCTCTCTCTCTCTATATATATATATATATATATATATATATATATATATATATATATATATATATATATATATATCACACACACACACATACAAATACACACAACAACCCTACCCATTCACCCCCACCTCTGTTGCCTAAAAAGAAACCTTGTGCCCCTACACCCCCCCCCCCCCCCCCCAACCCCCTAAAATTTAATTTTTGGATTGTTCGAATTTATGGTTTATTTTGAGTTTGTAGATTTATCCAATATGTTCTGATGGGGGGTTTTGACATCGTTTTTCAAATGCATTTTGAAATTTTTTTCTTGGTTCTGCAAATTAAATTTTATGAACTCAAAGTAGTTTTAATTTTCATATTTTCGGTGGAAATTATTTTTTATGTTGTTGGGAATCATGCTTCTTGTGGAAAGAATTTTATTACGTGGAAGACAATTTATTTTCTTCTTTTGGAAATTAATAATTTAAACTAAAATCAGTTTAATTATATATTTTTACGAAAAAATATTTTTTGTTGTTGTAAATAATTCGTTTTGGTGGAAAATAGTTTTTTTGTTGGATGTCATTTTATTTAGTAAAATCAAAATTTTCAAATCTTTTTTTTTAGAATTACTACAAATTAAATTTTTGTTGTTGAAAATCATATTATTTGGTGAAATGAATTTTTTAAATAATTTTTTTATTATTCTTTTTTCCAAAAATTATTCATTTTTGTTGTTGGACATCAATTTTTTGGGTGGTAAACTTTTTTTTGGTGGAAACCTTTTTTTTTCTTCGAGATTTAAATTTTTTTAACTGAAATATGATTTTTTTTTTACAGGATATCATTTTAGGGTGGAAAATAATTTTTTTGTCGAAAATCACTTTTTTGGTTAAAATATTTTTTTAAATCAATTTTTTTCCTTGAAATAATTTCTAGTTTAATATCTATTAGTATTTTCCAAAATATTTTTCTTTATATTTTCCATTTTTTAAAAATGTTTTTTTGTGTGTTTCAGAATTTTTTACTAAGGTTTCTTAATTTCCAAATGTTTTGAATATTTTTTTGTCATTTTCAGATTTTTTAGTGCTTTTGAGATTTTCAATTTCTTTTATTTTCCTTATTTTGGAATTGATTTGAATACCTTCATTTGTTATCACTAGTTGTGCTCACGTGCGTTGCACGTGTGGTCATTTCCAGATATTAATCTTCCTTCCACTGCAAATCTGTGAAGGACAAAGTAATAAAAATACTTGCAACATATTATGTAGAATTTGTTTTGTTAGAATGTAACATAAAGTACATAGTACGAATCATCAATCATTATCCTTAAAACCAAACCTCCATTCAACTATAAACTATACAAGATATTCCTGTGAATACTCTAAATCTATCACAAACGGACTCAGAACTCCCTACTCAAAAGCAGGATGAAATACACTGAAACATGTATGTATAAATAATTAGAATCACTATAACTGCAATAGAGGTACTACAAAAATTCTGGTAAAAATATCTATAGAAGGAGTATGCCTTAGGAGGTGTGTTTTTTCTTTTTATTTTTTATAGATTTTTAAGGATTTAAAGAGATTTGTTCTTTATTTATAAAGAAATTTATTATATACATGAAAAGCCATTTTATTTGAAAAAAAATGCCTCGGTGTCCTAGTACTTCTTTGTCATTTGTTCCAGTGTCGACATTCGTTTACTTAATGTGGTCTTATAGATGTAGAAAGGAAGAAGTTTGATACTAGTGATCTCTCCTGAGACTTTCAATGTCTTATTTGTTTAGCATTCCTAAGAATGCTTCATCCTTTGGGGAATCCCATTAATATTATAAATGTGGTTACTTCAGAGATAGATATTGATCGAGGATCCTTCATCCACTCATTACTAACCATCTGACTTTGTTTCTCATGAGCCTATATTGCATTTTATGGAGATAGAAGGGGAATGGGTTTATTGGTTTGTTTGACTCTACTCATTCTCACATTTGTTTGTTCCTACCTTGGTGGGTGACTGCAACACCGCATTTATCCATGTCCCCTTTCCCATATATCCATCATTGATCTTTATAGTTCATGTCTTTCTATCTTCCACAATGAGTGATTCATCAATATGGTAGGCACTAGGAGGTTCCTACTTCAGTAGGGCATTTTTACCCATAGATCCTCTTCGTCTTGATCTAGTGAATATAATTTTTTTTATCTTTGGAGGTGTAATGTTACTCTTTTCCTTCCCATACCGATGATCTTCTTTGGAATGATGGTGGCAAACCTATTTGAGGAGTGTCGGTAGTGGTTTTAAGAGACTATTATGGATGTTGTGATCCTTACAAAAATTGGTCTTCGTTGTCTATTTGGATTGGATCTTCTGGGTCAAAAGAAGTCTTGGGTTATCCAAAATAAATATTTGGCGACCAATATATTCAAAATTGGTTGTGGATCGACCAACATCAAGTGCTAGTAGGGGTTTAAAGGACATGATCTTCGCAAACGAGATGGATTTTCATTTGTCACAAAGTATTGATAATAACTCTCCTTGAATATTCTTTTGTGGTTAGGAAAGTCTTTGTTTTGATGATGAAAGCATTTTTATTATATTTTTAATGAAAATTTATTAAATTAAAAGTGAGTTTGCCCACAGGCTCCACACCTATCTTTTTCATCCCATGACTTTGTGACCAATTTTTAGTGATTGAAATCATACAAAGTAATATAAAAGGTTTCCCTCGAGAGGTGTTGAGTTATTGACCTGATCCCTAAGTGTTGCATACGTAGCTTCATCAAGTGGAAAAAATGATGGAATGTAGAAAGATGTTGTTGTATGTTAAAATTATACTCCCATATGGACCAATGATGAAAGCGCACATGTTATCCAACGCGGACGACAAGCCTACTTGATCGGCCTCATAGATACTTTGTCGTCTAGAATGCCGACCTAACTTTCGAAGGCCAACTAATAAGAATAGAAATAGTTGCTCGAATGGTAATGCCAATCAGCACTGAATTCCAAGAGTTTTACTTATTGTACACATATGTAACACTTGGTTATATAAAGGTGCTCCACCTTTAGGGTTTTGCACCCCTATAAATACAAGCTAATCTATTATCTCAAGGGAAAACTCGAATCATCCGTATGCACACCATACTGAGCTATTGTAAACCCTACTAAATAAGAAGAAAGGTGGATATAGACTATTTTATAGCTGAACCACTCTAAAATCTTTGTCTCTTGTGTGTTTGTTTTGAGTTATTTCTATTATTTTTAACTGTGATTATAAAATTGGAGTTAGTCTATTTTTAGACATCAACAGATTAGCGCCATCTATGGGAATATTTTTCTGTTATCGTTCTCTACCATTTGCATTTGTTTTCTTTATTTGCCTCCAAAGAAATGAATGATCTTGAAAATAGTGCTCAGAATCATAATAATCCAATTATTCCATGTGCTCCTCCTAGTGAGGCAGACTAACATGGAATTTTTCTCAACTTCTCTAAAGGTCAAAAAGCCATGCAGGAGTCTCTCAACCAATTATCTCACACCATGCAATCTAAGTTCTCCAATTCAATAAGGGGTATGACACCACCAATACCCATTAGGTATGAATGAAGTTATTATAATAGTTCTTTTCATAATAGGTCTTATCGTCCAGAGCAACTTCCTCATTCCGGTCAGCAGATTATTATGATGGTGGATCTCTTTCTAAAGAAAGACCAAGTGTCTTTGAAAGGCTCAATATGGAGTTTACCTTTTATCAGTTAGGCCCTAGATTAACTAGAGGACATCATAGAGAGTAGGATCATCGTCGTGATTATAGACAAGATTCCATAAGATCTAAGGCTAGTATGAGGGGCTTTGTGCCTTCTGCGTAGACCTCTCAAGAGGAGAGTTCATCACTCACACATACACACATATAACAAAACCTCTAGATCTACCTCGTCTAAGTTTAATCCACAAGTACATTCTAGGAAACTGTCCATGAAAAGGTTGGAAGATAGGCTAGGTGAAATGGCCAATACAAAGAATCCATTGCAAAGGACTTTCAAAAAAGGATCACCATTCATCCAAGAAATTGTTGACTATACCACTCCTTCTAAGTTCTGGACATCAGTGGTTACACCCAATTATGATGGGAAAATTAATCCAGTCTTGCATATAGAAAGTTGTTGCGAACATATACTTAGTGCCTGAGGAAATGAGATATAAAATTTTCTCCAGTTCAATCACAAGGCCTCCACATGGTATAATAATCTCCAGAGGTAAAATCTTTAGTTTTCACCAGTTAGCTAAGTTTATCATTGATAACATTTCTTTTGGAACTAAGTCGATCAAGAGTGTCAGTCATCTCTTGACCGTGTGATAAAATCCAAGAGAAACCACTAGAGAATACATTACTCGTTCTAATAATGAAAAGCTAGATGCGGTAGACTATGAGCAGAAAATAACCATAGCAACTCTTATGAGTGGGTTACTTGCTAAAGACCTTTACTATGCCTTAGCAAAAAATCCACCCAAAATCGTGACAGAACTAATGGCTAAAGTTGGAAAAATTATGAATGCCAAGGAAGCCATGGAACCCAAGGAAGCTGTTGAGTCCAAAGGTTAAGGTTAGAAGAACAATTATAATTATTTTATAAAGGATGAGAAAGATAATAAGCTCGATCGTATGAGGAAGAATAACGAATATACCCCACTCAATAAGAGTGTTCACCATATCCTTTAGGAGATCAAAGGAAACACATAATTGAATTGGACGAGAAGTTGAAGACATCCCCCAACTAGAGGGATAAGTTTAAGTACTGAAACTTCCACCGGGAATATGGGCATAACACCAACAGATGCATTGCGCTAAAGAAAGAGATTGAAAATATTATTTGGCATCCGAATTTGAGAAAGTTTGTTGATCTAAATGGTAATAACATTGATCCTAAGAAATCATAATCTCTCACCCGACCAAGAGAGGATAATAAAAGAGAAAGGAACGATGATTCTTAAAAATATCTAAAGTTACTGAAGAAGCCTGATGAACCAGAAGTTGAGGTCGGCATGATATCTTTCGGATGCCATTTTATTACAGGTGGTGATGCTGGATGAAGGGATTCCATAATATAAAGGAAATATTATATAAATGAAGTCAAAGACGTACCAACAGTCAAAAAAATTAACGTGGATAAATCTTAGTGATAGCTGAGGAAAGTTAACAAAGAGAGGCTAGTGATTAGCTCTTTTAAGAATTATCTAAGCGGGGATCTTTGTCCTCATGATGATATGTTAGTCATAACATGCAGAGTTCATCATGGAATATTTGCAAGGATTTTAGTTAACAATGGGAGCTCAGCTAATGTAATGTTCTATAACTACTTCGATAGCCTAGGGCTGAAGATCAACAAGTTAGAACCATATTGTAGGTCTCTCATTGGATTTGTAGGGGATAAGTATACACATTGGGACCATCAAGATAGAAGTTTTGGTCAGTACATGGCTGGCGAGTAGGCAAGAAAGAATGCATTCCTTTCTATTAGATGAAAATGCCTCGTTAACAAACAATATCATACTTGGAAGAGTGGGAATCAAGAAGTTAGAAGTTGTTCCATCTACTATGCACAATGTATGAAATTTCCAACAAATTATGGAGTCGGCGTAGTGAATGGTAGTAAAAAAGATACCATAGAATGTTGTTATACTTCAATAGACCAACAAGAAATGCAAATGAAGAACACAACCACTTTTCATATTAATACTCTGGATCCTCAAGAGGAAGAATAAATGGTGAAGGGGCAAGTTATGGAATAAACAAAGGCTGTAGTGGTAGATGACGAGAAGCCAAAAAATAACCACCAAATCGGTTATTTATTTTCTCCTTCCCTAAAACGGGAATTAATCAATTTCCTTAAAGAAAGGAAA
This sequence comes from Sambucus nigra, assembly GCA_949130495.1. Classification (NCBI taxonomy): domain Eukaryota; kingdom Viridiplantae; phylum Streptophyta; class Magnoliopsida; order Dipsacales; family Adoxaceae; genus Sambucus; species Sambucus nigra. Next base: position 736,931,305 of record OX422210.1, on the reverse strand, counting down.
AAATGTCTTCTCTTAGAGCAATGAATATATGTCGATAATTGATCCAAATTTCATGTCACATGAACTCAATATCTATCTAGATTCCAAGTCAATCCAGCAAAGACTAAGGGTCTTGATTTTAGAAAAGAATGCAGCAATCTAAGAAGAAGTAGGGAAATTGCAGCGAACATAGTTCATTGAGAATATCATGTATCCTATTTGGATAGCTAATGTAGTGATGTTCATGAAGAAAAATGACAAGTGGCGTATGTGTGTGGATTTTACATATCTCAATAAATCATGTCCAAAAGATCATTGATCTTTTCTAATGATTGATCAATTGGTCGATGCTACAGAAGGTTATGAGATACTCATCTTTATAGATGCTTATTCTGGTTATAGCCAGATTAAGATGAAACCCGAAGACAAGGAAACTACCTCCTCCATTACTATCCGAGGAACTTATTATTATAATGCCATTCATTTTGGGTTAAAAAATGCTATATATACATATAAAAGACTAGTGAATAAAGTTTTTAAGGATCATATCGGAAAAAGTATGGAGTTCTATGTACATGATATGCTCACTAAGAGTAAACATGTTGTCGGCCTCATACTTGATTTAACTCAAACCTTTGATTAATTGGAGAAGCACAAAATGAATCTCAATCCAACCAAATGCGTCTTCAGAGTACTGGAAGGAATGTTCCTAAAGTACATCATTAATAAAAGGGGAATAGAAGTAAACCATGATGAAATTAAAGCCTTACTGGAGATACAATCCATGGCTAATAAGAAAAAGTTCAAAAGTTGACAGGAAGGGTAAGTGGCTTAAACCGCTTTATCTCCCGAGCAACTGATAAGTGTCTTCTATTATTGAAGGTTCTTAGAAAGACCTTTGAATATAATTATAAATGTGATAAGGTTTTCTTGGAGATGAAGAATTTTTTGGGTTCTCCTCCACTCCTCTCCCGACCAGTTATGGGAGAAAAATTCTACTCATACGTGGCTATTTTCGAATCGACTATTAGTTCGTCTTTAATTTTACTTGATAACAGAGTTTAGTGGCCAGTATATTATACCGAAAACCCATACTTTAAAGCCATACTATTGTCATCTACATCGATTTGACTCTACGACAACCATTGCACAAACCAAAAAAGTCTGAAAGACTAATGTCTTAGGCGGTAGAATTAGGACAGTAAGAAATTATGTATAATCCTAGAGTTGCAATTAAAGGCCAAGCAGTAGAAGACTTTATTACTGAATTCACCTATACAAAGGAGAAACATAATCCACGTTTTCCTACCGAGCAGACTTCTATGGAAGAGAGCTTAGATCCAAAGTAAACAGATACTATGTCCGACCAACCTGAATCGTCGACAGCTCAAGAAAAGTTACAACAAAGCAAGAAGATATTCAAGTAAGGACTACTGGTAGAAGAGGAATTCATTGATGATATTTCAACTTGGAATCTATTTGTGGATGGGCCCTCATTTGCTAGTGAAAGTGGAGCAGGCCTTATCATTAATACTTTGAATAACTTGGATGTGGAATATGTACTAAGATTACAATTCAAGGCTTCTAATAATGAGTCTGAATATGGAGCATTGATTACAAGACTGGAATTAGCTTTATCATTGGGCACCGACCAAGTATTGGTATACAGTGATTCCCAATTGATTGTTAATCAGATGGAATTTATTTATAGTGTAAGAGGGGAAATTATGATGAGATATCATTAAAAAGTAATGGAAGTCATCTCACTGATCATGGCAGTAAAAATAGTGAGGATTCCCAGACTTGAGAATGCCCGAGCAAATGCTCTTACTTGTCTTGCTTCAAAAACTCCAACTTCGATGACAATCGCAGTAAAATTATTGTCCATAGAACAGTTGATGGGATGGAAATTAGCATCATGTATATGGAATTAGGTCCCTCAGAGATGGACCCAATTAGAGAGTACATCGAAAGAGGAACACTGCCATCTGACCAGAAGGAAGCTAGGAAGATGAGGTACAAAGCAACCAACTCTGTTCTTGGAAAAGGTGTTCTATACAGGAAAATATACATTATTTCTCTGCTTCATTACGTTCATCCAAATGAGGTGAATGATTTGATTAAAGAATTGTATGATGGTTCATGTGGATCACACATAGCTGGGAGGTATATGAGACAACCAATAGCCATTCAAGGTTACTACTAGTCGACTATGAAAGCAGATTGACTTACTTTCACCAAGAAGTATGAGAATTGCCAAATATTTACTGTCGTCCACAAAAGACCAAGGGAAAGCCTAACACCCATCACTTCAATATGGAATTTTTCTATATGGGAAATCTACTTGGTCGGACCATTACCGACCACCAAAGGAAAATTCAAGTACTAGGTTGTAGATGTTGATTATTTTACCAAATGGGTGGAGTCCGAGGCTCTGATCGATATGCCTCGTCATAGAGTGTTTGAGTTTATATGGAAGTGAATAATTTAAAGATATGGTATGCCTTATGCCTTCATCACGACCATGGCACCCAATTTGATAAGGACAAATTTAAAGTGTGTAAAGTGGTGTCCATCTGTTATTCTAAAATAGCCTGAGGCGAGTGAGCCCATCTAGAGGGACTCCCACATAGCCCATATTAGCAAACAAGGGAGTTAGTACGAGGACGTCCACTAGAAGGAGCCCCGTGTCCCCAAAACTCAAGAAATCACAGAAAGAGAGTTAGGACGAGGAGGTCCCCTAAAAGGAGCCCCTCATCCCAAAAATCCTCAAAAGTCACAGAAATGAAGTTTGGACGATGAGGCTCACCACAAGAAGATGCTCGTCCTAAAATACTCAAAATTTGAAGAAATGAGGTCTAGATGAGGAGGCTCACCACAAGGAGCTGCTCATCCCAAAATGCTCAAAAGTCACATAAATGAGAGTTAGGGTGAGGAGTTCCAACATAAAGAGACCCTCGTCCCCAAAACTGAAGAAATCACAGAAAGAGAGTCAGGGTGAGGAGTTCTCCCAAAAGGAGCCCCTCGTACCCAAAATGCTTAAAACATCATAGGAAATGAGTTTGGGTGACGAGCCCCACCTTGAGGAGATCCTAATCCTCAAAAGTCCAAAGATCATAGAAAATGAGTTTACGTGAGGAGCCCCACCTTGAGGAGCACCCCGTCCTCAAAAGTCCAAAGATCACAGAAAATGAGTTTGGGTGAGGAGCCCCACCTTGAGGGGCTCATCATCCCCAAAAGTCCAAAGATCACAAAAAATTAGTTTAGGTGAGGATCCCGACCTGAAGGAGCTCTTCGTCCCTAAAAAATCTTGAGATCACATAAAATGTGTTTGGTTGAGGAGTCCCACCTTGAGGAGCTCCTCGTTCCCAAAAGTCCAGAAATTGCAAAAATGAGTTTTGGGTGAGGAGGGCCACCTAGAGGATCTCCTCATCCCCAATAGACTAAAAATCACATAAATGTATCTTGAATTAAGAGGCTTACTAATAATGATTCCTCTACTCCCAAATGACTTACACAAAAAGAACTAGTGGGCGAGGAGGTCCACCTAGAGTGGCCTCTCCTCAAGACTTCTTATTTAGAAATGTATTTAAAGTACTGATATTTAACATTCTTGTACAGATAGCCTAGTTGGGCAAGCAGGGCTAAAAAAGGCAAGTTGGGATCTCTTAGGAGTTTTGGCTTGGCAATTGAGGAACAAGGTTTATTGAGAAAGTTCAACCACTTAACACTTTAAGATTGAAAGAATAGTAGCAGAAAGACCCTAGCGTCACCCAGTCATTACATAATCCAAACCTAGTGTCAAAGTAATGAACAATTTACAAAGATTTCAGAGGAGGTGGTCCATGAGACCTCCCTCCTCGTGTTTATAAAGATTTTAGAGGAGGTGGTCCTTGAGGCCTCACTCAAGTTTACAAAGCTTGTACAACAAGTCACTGTCGTAAAATATATTTACCAAAACAGATATTTTGTCTCCATTAAGAGACACATTTTCTTTTTGACTCTGATTTGCACCAACTGTTGTCTATCATAGGGGATAAGCAACTGCAGACTCAGTTGGGACAAAAAGCACATTACAGATCTTATCTCTCTAAGTTTTCCTCTCATTTTTGGCACCCAAAGTGTCAACTTAGCCCTAGTGCCCAAGTATAAATAGGACCCATGGCCAAAGTCATAAGGATATGAGAAAATAACTCAACAACATTCACACCACACCACCTAGTATTCTCTCCTTGATCTCTCTCTCTAAGTGCTGAGTGCTTGTTTCTTCACTCCCACCTTGACATCCATCATTCTCAGGAGATCCTTCTTCTCCAAGTTGATATTATTATTTGTGAAGTTTCATATTTGTAGGGAGTGGTTCTAACTTGGACTCCATTTTTACGAGAAAGGGAAGTTTTCACTAGAAACTGCTCTAAGAACTTTTGAATACCTTGAAGGTAGAGTCCATTGGAGTGGGTCACGCCTCACCCATTTTAGTATTTTACCAGACCCCAGTCTCACTACTTTCGTACATTTGGTGACTCAGTTTGGAAGGTATCCTCACTTTCATGGACAAATAAGGTTATAATGTTTATAAGTAGTTGGTCTTTGAAGACACTCCAGTTGGAAATGGAGTTCAGAGTGACCAAACCACCTCAAAAGAGGTGGTAATGACAGGAGCTAGAGCACCCGTTCCTCAAGGAGGACAGACTAGTGTAGTATAATTTTCTCCAATAACAGCAGCAACCCCCTCTGGAGGGGCAACTACTTCAGCATCGGCAACAGTATAGGTGGCTCCGCTATAGAAGGCAGTGCCGGAGAAAATAGTTTGACTAGTGATGATTCCCAGGTGTGACACCCCAACTAATAAAATATCGGGTGATCAGTTATATACCAAATTAAAACAGGAATACCAGTTGGTTCATCCTTAGCATCACTGTCAAAAAATCTTTTTTAAACTTAATAACCACCTATTATTCCAAAAAGATGATGCCAAGTTTTATCTTTTTAATTAGAAAGCCAATAACATGAGGAAAGATAATATGAGTCATAAGCAACGACATAATTAAATCAACTGAATAAATCATAAGCTACATACCGAATAAACCATCGACCCCCAAAGTAAAAAGTCTAGTACAAAAATCCAACACATGAATAAACAAATCTGAAAACTATACTGAAAGTCTGGGCGACCAGCCCTAAGTAAAACTGAAACTGATAAATGATTCCTTCTATAGAAAGGAATTAATGATGCGTCTAAACAAAACTCCTGCAAGCATCCACATGTGCCGCAGCTCCGTGTCTCTAGAATAGAATATCAAGTCTGGCGTCCCAGTGGCTGGACACCTAAAAGGTTTTGAAAATAATTTTATAGCAAGGGTTGGAACCCAAAACATTTTGAAAATATTTAGCGAGTGAATTAACTACAGTAATTTAAAATGCATGAATGCGCTCCATATTTAAGTTAGTGTCGCACTCTCTTGAGGACATACTAGCCCTTCCACTATTGTGCACACCTAACAGTTTCCTTAACCCCATCTGGTTGTACTACCCCGTCCAACTAGTCCTGGTATAATCTCCCCTCACCTTTCTACTCTAAACCGAGTATTATTATCCATGCGTTATAAGTTACCTCACCAATTAACTTAATTAATTTATTTTAATTAATATCATATAACTGTGACACAAGTTATATAAAGCAAATACATCACATACTGTGTTATGACCCGCATATAATATTTAACACCATCATATACGTACTTTTACAAAAAACATCCACACATGTATCATATGTATATCCATCTCTCCGAGTATACCCTCACCGGATAATTTTCTGTAAAATGTTGTCTCCCTAGGTTTGCTCACATAATCTAGTTACCCAAGTTGGAATCGCTCACCAACCTGGCCCAAAATATAAACGTAATAGATACGATCATATTCCTTCCCTGAAAGTGAGATAAACCCCTTACCCATATACCGTACGCTATGACCTAGGGATATACTCACCCTACTCCTCAAGCTAGGGGATTCACCCACATCGCGCAACCTCCCTTGATAGCACTAGAATACATAAATTAAATAAATATGTAGTCCCTGATATTTAATAGCACACACAAAGTACACACATATATATATACTATCACCACACCGTATATATATAATACAAGTCCCGGCTTTACCGTGTGCTAAAACTCGTAACACTAGCCTGTATATTCTCGAGTCTATGGACCGACTTAAATTAATTAATTTTCTCTTTAATTAATTTATTACTTTTCATAGTCTACAGTCCGACTCTAATTTAATTAATTTACACATTAATTAATTTGATACTTGGTGTCGCCCAACCATTATACCTGGACTCGCTCACTTGGCCCGTACATTCGTTAATACTCGATCCTATATTTAGGCCCTTAATTAATAAATTACACCTCAATTCCTTTAATAAAGTAGTCCCACTCAACTACCATACCTGAACATTTTCCCTCGATCCAACAATCAATACCTACGAATTATTTCCCGAAATTTATTAATCTCATGACATACAATTATCACCCTCCTAAACCCAATTATACTCCCTTATAATTGCTAACGAATATGTGCTACAGATGCATTTATCACCAAATAAAAAGTAGGGGGAAAACCTTATTTTAATTTCCCTCTATATATTAAATGAGCCGATCTACCAAAAATCTGGGTACATCTATCGATCGATCCCCTGGGTTTATCGATCGATCGAACATGTCCCTTTCTTCTCCGCTATTCTGTTCACCCATTAACGAACCCTCAAGATTTTATTTTCATTTCAAACCTTTACCCAATCACAACCAACATTACCTCCACATAAGAAAATGGTCTAAACATCCTATAGACCTTAATTTATCATCAAATTTATACAAAACTATGTGTATATCCGATTTGAGGTTTTCACCCGAGTCTCATTTTTATCGAATTCGACCTCATCATTCTTAGTCAATTTAATATCTAATACATGTTGTAATCCTCCCTATAATTAAATCAAAATAGTCCCAAATCATAACTTAATTGATAACGAGACTTTTGCGTATGTCGTTGTTGAAAGCCAAGTTAGTCAAAATCCTCAAATACCTACAAAATATAACAATCTAAAGTGTAAAGGTAAGTAAGGGTATCAATCCACTTCGTAAGGAGTAAGGTAGAGACAAATTCAAATGTAATTCACTTTTTATTTTCTTTTTGTGCTTTTTCACTTTTCTAAATTTTTTAGCTTTTTCAATATTAAAAAAATAGGATGAGGTGAGATTTTAAACTAAACTAAATTAAGATGCAAATAATTAACTAGAAAGTGACTAAAATGGAAAATAATGTCTAACACTAAAATAAGAGATAAAGTGCGGCGAATAATTGTGAGAACAATCTAGGAGTGGGATTACACCACAAATTTTAGCTATTCTAATTAATTAATTTAATTAATTGAATTCTCCCAAATTAATATCAAAATTACAAATCAACTCTTGTTGCAAATGTAAGTTTAGTAGTAACCTTTTAGAAAATTAAGTTTAACACCCCACAACTCTAGAAAATTAGATCTACACTCCTTTTAATTAATCACCCGCTAGGATCGATCAATTGAAATTTATATCAATCTTAGAATATAAATTTAGAGTTGAACTTCAAGTTATAATACCCCACTTAAGAAACCCCTATCTCTAGTTCGAATCTAAAATGGGTATTATAACTAGAATTTCGATTTTCTCTCGAAAATCATTTACCCTCTCTCGAGGCGTAAATTTAAGGGTGAGGGATCAAAATTAACATTCAAATGCAAATTTCAAGTAATAAAACTAATTAAACTAAAATAACATCAAATAAGGGCTTTACCCCACCCCTTGAAAGGGGTTTTATCCTAACATGATATGAAACATGACAAATTAATAATCAAAGGCATAAAATAAATGAAGAGAGAAGTGAACAATCAAATCACAATCTCTTGTAGTGAAATTGAACTTCTATTCTTTGAAAATAAGCACAATCCATCCAATATGAGCATCCAACAGTAATCAACTCAATTGAATTTCACACATTTATCAGTCACAAATATCTAAAAAAAATGAAAATAAAACTATTTACAAATATTTCTACCTAATTTATTCTAACCTAACTCTCTACTTTTCTCTAGAATTTTCTCTCTCTATTTGATGATGAGTCCCCTCAAATGGGGTCTTGAGTCTTTTTTTATAGTAGATGCATGGCAGACATGGCGCTAAGGGGTATTTTGGGTAGACAAAGGTCCAAGAGGGTGTGTAAGGTATTGGTGAGTGTTTATTTAGGAATTTAATGGATGGTGCATGTGGTTTGGGTGTGAGGTCATGATAGTGGGAGAATGAGGGTATAAAATCTGATTTGGTATAAGGGTTATTTTGGGTATTGAGTAAAATAGGTAGTTGGTGGTTATAATGGGTAAAAGGGTTAAAAAAAAGGTTTTAAACACATGTGGGATTTATTTGTTCTTTGGTTTGGGATTGTTTTAAGCAGGTGAAGAAAAATCGTGGGGTTTGGCTTAGAAATGGGTCTCGGGTAGGCGGACAGCGGAGGTGCGACTGAGTGTGGGTCGGGGCTGTTGGGTCACCACTGGAGTGGTTTCTGCTGGCGGGTAAGCGGGTTGGGGGGTCGGAGGTCCGTGTTTGCAGTTCGGCGGGTTAGGGGCCGTTCTCGGGTAGGGCGACGTCAGATTGGTGGGTCACGGTGGTTTGGATTCGGCCGTCGCCGGCGAAGAGAGAGAGAGGCCGGCGGGTATGGGGCCAAAAGGGTGGAGGTTTGGGTTTGGTCAGGTCCGGCCTGTTGTGGTCAGATTCTGGGTTGATGATTTGTTGGGGATGGATCCAGGTTAGAAGGGGTTATGGTTTTGATTGCTGGTGGCTGGTAGGGGGTATGTTGTATGTTAATGGTGGGTTTGTGAGAGTGGAGAGAGATTGTGTGTGGTAGTTAGGAGGTCGAAGATGAGGGTGGGGGTGTTAGGGTGTGTGAGAGGTGTATGGGGCTTGTGTGTGGGTGAGTTGGAGGATAAGTGGGGTGTAGAATATTTAGTTTGTGAGTGTTTAATTTGGACCTTTAAAATAATAAAGACTCAACTAAACTTAATAAAACTAAAACTAAAAAAATAAAATCTAATTAAAAATAAAATAAACTAAAAATAATAAAAATAAAAATATTAAAACCGAAAAATAAAATCCTAAGCTTATAAAAACTAAAATAAAACAAAAAATTAAATGAAAACTAAAGTCCTAAAAAAAATATAAAATTTAATAAAATAAAAATGAACTCCTAAAACTAATCCTAATAAAATAAGACTACACTAAAAACTAATAAAAATCAAAATAAAATAAAATTATTCTAATAAAATATAAAAATAATTGATAAAACCTAAAAATCCTAAATAAATCCTAAAAATAAAAAATGACTCAACCTAAAATTCTAAAAAATATAAAAAGACACAAACTAAATACACACATGCTTGGGGTATGTTTGGGCTAGGTTTAGGCTCGAGTTAGGATACGGGAGAGGGAATTTAGCTCCATTTTAACTGCAAATTGCGTGAAAATATAGTTTTTGACACCGCAACTGCAATTAAGCCAGCATATTGAACAATTAAGCGCATAAGACCCATATTGTCGAGAATTAGCAACTAAAAGTACATCTATTTGGGGTATAAATTGTACAGTTTTGGGTGCTTATCATTAACATCCACTGGGTAATTAAATCTATCCATTACTTTAAATTCAGAAAAAAAAAATCAATTTTAGTTATGGTTACACGCCCAAAATAAATTTTCATATACATACTATAATATCAATTGGTTATCAATTATTTTAAGAATCACAACAGTTAACCACTTGCCTAGAATTGTTCGTAGAGTCTGATCGGTTAGTGTAGAGAATGGTTTGATGATGAACCCTCACTCTGTCCCTCGATTTGTCCCCAAACAATCTTCAATTGGCTCTTGATTAGCCTAATTTATTTCTCTCTCCAACCCTAGGTTTAGAATTTCCTAACTATCATTCAAATATTCCCTCAAATAGGTTTAAAACCCCTTGTTGATGTAAAAAATTAGATTATCTCTAATTATTCAATCACAGATAAAAATAAATAAGACAAAAGAATTTTAAAGTGGTTCAGCCTCATAAGAATGGCCTATGTCCACTGTTTTGTTATTGTTGACTGTTTGGGAATTCTCGATAATAGGTTTTTACCAAGAAATTCCAAGTCCCTTTACACTGAGGGTGATACAATGTATTTATAGCCTTGAGGTTGTACATGTGAAAGGGTAATACATAGTTGTCCAATAGGTGTGTACATCTGTATGATAATAATAAGCATTAAATGCGCAGTCAATATGTTGATTATCTGGATATAAGCGCTATACGAGATGCAGCTTCGACCGCCAAAGATGCTCGAACCGCCTAAGTAGCTCGGTATTCATGAGTTGCTCGGTACAATAAAGTTCCTCGAAGAACACTAGTTGCTCGGGGCGCCAGAATTGGTCGGGAAGGTTGAGCTCCTTGGAATCAAGTTGTTGTTAAAAAATGTTTGCAGATGCCATGTAGACTGACACGTGTCTCCACATAATTGATCCATGTTAGCAGACTAAATTTGCTATCAACAGAAGCCCCCAATATTTCATAGTTTGATGCTGAAGAGATGTATGGAACATTCTGTTGCCTAGATTTTCAGTTTTTATGGATTTTAGACAACTTTCGTTGTACATAACCACTTTTTTGAGTGCATAGTATCGGGCTTTTAAAGCATTTTTGAATTTCCATAATCGCTTCATTTTTTGTGCTCATTTCTTCTTTTTAGCCGCCGGGTACGCAATCATCCATCATGGAAATCATTGGTTTTCTCTATTCCCGAGATAAATTATTTAAACGTTTCGTAAAATTCGATCGCCCTTTACCTTTTCAAATTTGCATCTTAGAACTTCTTCATTTCTTTTCTATCTTGTGCGTTCATTTCTTCCATTGTTCGTTGTCAACTGATCCACCCTTTTCCTATAAGATCTTCCTTCTTCTCTTTTACTTTCTTTGCTCATCATAGTTTATCTTATTGAGTCACTTGATAAATTTTGTTCTAATTTTTCTATTCCTTCATGGGTCGTTTTGGAAGAACTTGCTGAACCTTATGACTATTTTCATTTGGATGAGGGACATTGGTTCCCCAGTCTCTTTGTGGATGAATGCGGCTTTTCTTTCCATCCAAATCCCTTGTGTTTGGAATTCTGTCAATATTTTGACGTGGTACCTGCAAAAATATCTCCCAATACCTGGAGAATAGTTAGTGGAGTCCATAGGTTAAATCAGATTCATGAAACCCGCTTAGGAATTCCAAAAATTATGTTTTTCTATAGATGGGTTGTTAGTGACAGTACTTTTTATATGAAAACTAGGTTTTTAAATATGGCTTTAGTGGTCAATCTCTCAGATGCCAACAGGGATTACTTCGAGCATGGTGTTGTTATAAAAAATTGGCAACATGCTCCATTAATTGGAAATGATGTGTATCAGGGTCCTAGATGCCCTCCCTATGGCAATGGGATAGATTGTTTTTATTTTATTTTATTTTTTCAAACTATGTTTTCTTTGTGTTTGATAAAATGTGTCACTGATATTTTAATTTTTATTTATTTGCAATTTATAGCAAAAGAAGGTCTCCAAAAGAGACAGAAGTTAATTTAAAGCATCTGAAACTTATCTGGGGTTTGCACCAAACTGTTGGTGATGAACATATTAGATCAGCCTCGTACTTGTTGCAGTACAAGAGTTACACTTCATCTTTTACTGCTCGTCTAGTGATAAGTGACATAGAACTGGCACCAGTTTCTGAAGGTTCTTCTCCTGAATCGCATATTTCTCTCAGTGATAGAATGAAGAGAAGAAGAGCTCCTTCCTTATTTGATAAGTCTGCCTCTACTGCTGGAGAGGCAAAGAAAAGAAGGCTGGATGTCCCAGAAGAAGGGACAAGAAAAATTGATGCACCCCCTCCAGCTGCTACTAAGAAGGTTACCGAGAAGCATCCTGTGGCTCCGAACAAGGTCGTTGCTATCTCTCCTCAAAACGAGGTTATAGTTATATCACCGACCAAGACCACATCCTTGGTCAAAAATGTTCCTGCTCCCACGAGGAAGTTGAAGAAAAGATCCTCGGATAGATTGGCTGCATCCATCTCTCAGCCTCTAACTACTGGAAGTGGTGTTCCCACTTTTGTTGCTCCGAACTCTGCCATGAGCTCGAAGAAGTCTTGGATTATCCTCGAGATCCAAGGTGTTGAAGAAAATCTTTCTCAGGAGAGGGTTAACACCTTGGTAGCTCAGCATATTGCCTCAGTAAGTATTATTAATCTAAACATTCATTTTTCAATGTTACATCCTTGCACTGACTTACAATTGTTTTCTTTTTCCAGTTGGTAACTTGTTTCAATACCATTTTGAAAAAGGATGACGATATTAAATCTTCGAGCTCCTCGTCAGGTGTGGAGGAGGCTCTTATTGGTCTGACACAATCTTTAAACGATTCTCGTCACAAGTATGACGAAGATAAAGCTGCTTGTTAGAAGCAACTAAAAGCCACCGAGCAAGAGAGGGATCAGGCTATTGAAGTCTCCAAGGGGTTGGAGAAGAAGATAAAAGACTTGGAAAGGGAGAATAAAGAGCTCGAGGGGAAGCTCCAAAATGCTGGAGAGCTTGAAAGTAAGCTCCAGTCTGTTGAGGAAGAGTTGAACAAGCTTCCAGAGCTCCTACGAGAAACTTCAACCAACCAGCATTTCAATCGAGCAGCTTCCAACACCCTCCGAGAAACCTTATATGCCATCCGAGCAACCTACCTCTTCGTCCCAGCCTCCCGAGAACGTTTTAAGAAATAAGGAGAAGGTGTAGAGTTGTTAGGACTTTTTCTCTTTGCTTTTTTGTTAAATGCAACTCTGGGCTATGTAATTTTTTTTTATGATGTAATAAAATTTGAAGTTTTGGTTGTGCAACTTAACTCCCTTATTCTTGCTCTACTCTTATTATCAATCTATTTTATTCTTCTTGCAGTATTTGAAATGGCTGCTCGACCGTGCAGTTGCCAACAATGTGTCATATTATGAGATGATCGAAGATCTCCAAAGTACCCTCGAGGAACTTCAATAACAGTACAAGGAGTCTACTGCCCTTCTGCACTAGGGATATGAGAAAAAGTACCAGCAACTAAGTGCTGATAAAGGATATGATAAGTTGGTTGCTGCTTATGAAATAAAGGAGAGAACTTTAAAGACCGAGGTTGAAGAGCATAGGCAGATTACGAAGTTGCAGGAGCAGGAAAATAATAACCTGCGAGGAGAGATATCTCAGCTAAAATCTGCATCATCTACCTCGAGCGCTTTGGTCCCTGTCAATGACGAGGGTTTCTCTTTCCTAGAGGTTAAAAATTCCAATTTGAGAGACGAATTGGAAACTTTAAAGAGGACTGGGCCTTCTACTTCTACTATGGGATGAGCAAAAGCTTCTCGGGGGCGAGCAAGAGCTGCTTGGATTACCGTTGAGGAACAAAGAACTCAATCAGCCTTGGAGAATCAGGCCTTCCAGTTGATGGTGAAGAATCAAGCATTATCATAGATGTCTAAGAAGATTCATACCTTCGACGAGCAACTTACTGCCCAAAATTCTACCTTAGAGAACAAAACAAATATGGTGAAGAATCTTCACGAGCAGTTAGAGAGGTTGACCTATCAATTCCCCAAGCAGCCCAGAGAGTTCTGGATGGCTGGTTATAATGAAGCCCTCTATCACCTTGATGACCAAATCCAGCAGTCGAACAAAGAGGGGTATAAGCAAGAATGGTTGAATGCCTTGGGTGTGCTGCAATTGGAACATGATCACTATTTGTGGGATTACTATGATCCTGGGTTTCTTGAACTGCTAGTGCCACCTTTTAAACTTGATATGATCTGGATTCCTGCTCGAGCCATTCCTCAATGCCTAATTTCAAAGTATCTCGGTGACTACAGTCTTCATTCTAACTTCGAGATATCTCACCCGGAGCACCTTCTTGATCGGCCATCTGTGATGAACATCAGGATGCTCAAAGATCTGAATTTCATAAATTCCCCCTATGCTTTAGACGATCCTCCTGCTGGTGAAGAACCTGTTTCAAAGGCAGAAGGGAAGAAACCAATAGAATAGGATTCTTGATGTAATAATTTCTTATGTAATATGTATTTCATTCTCAATGTATTTTGTTTTGGATTTAATGAAAAACTTCTAGTTTTCTCTGTAATCTTGATTGTCATTGTCTTGTAAATATTCTGTAAAACATTTCTTTTATTCACCAATGGATGTGCATATATATATGTTAAAGAGATAAAAATATTTTGTGTTATTTTAAATTGCCGACCAACTAGAGTTGGTGAAAATTTATTGTTGACTCTCCTGAATTGATGATAATTATCTGACGACCAACCAGAGTTGGTGATATTTTGTTTCTCGACCAACTTTGGTGGTAATTTAAAATATCATAAGTATCAAAAAATTCTGTTTTATTTTTTGATTATGGTGACTTATCACTTTTTAATTTAATGAAACCACTTTCATCCCATGATCCTGCTTAGTTTAAACAACTGTTTTCGACCAACCGGAGTAGGTGGATTTTTATTCCCGACCAATCGAAGTTGGTGGATTTTTATTCCCGACCAACCTTAGTTGGTGGATTTTTATTCCCGACCAACCTTAGTTGGTGGATTTTCATTCCCAACCGACCGGAGTTGGTGGATTTTTATTCCCGACCAACCTTAGTTGGTGGATTTTTATTCCCGACCAACCGGAGTTGGTGGATTTTCATTCCCGACCAACCTTAGTTGGTGGATTTTTATTCCCGACCAACCGTAGTTGGTGGATTTTTTTTTCTGAGCTTGGTCTTGATGCGTAGTGTGTAGCACTAGTACTCCGAAAAAATTTCAACAAAAGGAGAGAATTGGGCAAAACATCCAAAATTTTTATTCATATTAAAGAAAACTACATTGCATAGGGATTGAACTACTGATAATATTTATGAAGATGCTCTGCGTTCAATGCATTCTTAAACTCTTCTCCATCTAAGGTTTCAATCCTATATGTCCCTGGTCGAACAACTTTTGTTACTCTGTAGGGTCCATGCTAGTTAGCTTCCATTTTGTTGTGCTTTTGAATCACTTTCTTTAGCACATAGTCTCCTTCCTTCAGATCGCATTTCTTCACTCTCTTGTTGTAGAACAGATTTGTTCATTGTTGGTATGCAACATTCCTGATTGTTGCTTCTTCTCTAACTTCCTCGAGCATATCCAAATCTAACCTTCTCATCAAGTCACTGATAGGGGAATTTAAATTCAGCACTCTGTGCGTTGGGAGGCCCAGCTCGGCAGGTATAACAGCTTCACTTCCAAATTCCACCATGTATGGAGATTCTCATGTTGCTACTCGGGGAGTAGTACGATAAGCCCACAGTAAAGAATGTAGCTTGTTGATCCAATTAGCCTTTGCATCATCCAGTCTTTTCTTTAAACCATTCAGCAGCGTTCTGTTCGTCACCTCAGTTTTCCCATTGCTCTGGGAATGGCCTGGTGCAGAGTGGGTTTTCAAGATGTTTGACTGATCACAATATGTAGCGAATTCCTCGTTATCAAACTGAGTTCCATGGTCTATGATGAATGCATGAGGGAGACCATATCTACAAATGATATTCTTCCATATAAATTGATACACCTTGTTGTACATCATATCAATGAGAGGCTTAGCTTCAACCCATTTAGTAAAGTAGTCCACCACGACCATGAGATATTTAAATCTTCCCCTGGTCGTTGGAAGTGGCCCGACCAAGTCAATTCCCCACATGGAAAATGGCCAGGGGGAAGTAATGGATGCTAATACTTCTTGGGGAGTTCTTCTGATAGAGGAGAAGAGTTGACAATTATTACATTTCTTGGCATAGGCTATATAATCAGCCCTCATCGTTGGCCAGTAGTATCATTGTGTCATCATTCTTTATAAAAGCGTCTGACCTGCTACATGGGCTCCACAGGACCCTTCATGGACCTCTTCAATCAAGTATTTCACCTCGAATGGATGCACACATCTTTGCAATCCTGCTATAATTCCTCGTCTGTATAGAATACCATTAGTCAGTACATAACGAGCAACTTTAAACTTCAGTTTCTTTGCTGCAAGTTTGTCAGTTGGTAATTTCCCTTCCTCAATATATGCCCTGATGGGATCCATCCAAGATGGATCTAAATTAAGGGTAATAAAGTTCATCATCATATTTTCATCTACGCTCCGACTAGCCAAGACTTCTATTGGGATTGTTCTTCGTAGCTCGGTGCGTGTGGCTGAAGCTAACCGATCCGAGGCATCTGCTCTTGCATTCTCCAATCTTGGTATTCTAATTATATGTACTGCAATCAGGCTTGATAAAACCTCCATCGCTTTTGCATCATACCTGATAATTAATTCTCCTTTGGCTGCATATACTCCCAGCATTTGATTTACGATCAATTGCGTGTCACTGAATACAATAACCTGATCTGCCCCCATGGTTTTTGCCAAACTAAGACCTGTAATCATAGCTTCATATTCGGCCTCATTATTGGAAGCTTTGAATTGGAAGCGTAGAGCATACTCCACATCGACCTCATTCGGGATGTTCAAAATAATCCCTGCCCCACAGCCTGTAGTGCAAGATGAGCCATCCACATATAGATTCCATATAGGTACCTCGTCTTCAAATTTTTGATCGGACAGAGTTCCTCAGTGGAGTATTTATTGCTTCCTTTTATCCTCCTCTAGCACTTCTTGTTGCTCATCGACCATCTTCTCTTGCTCGCCGACCAACTTAAGTTGATCGGGTTTAAATTTGATGATCGTGTAACATCCAAAAGGTTGGTCGATGTTCATCTTTTGCTCCTTGGGGGTATCAGGATAGGTGAACTCTGCTATAAAATTTGCTACTGCTTGCCCTTTAAGCGACGATCTAGGTTCATAAACTATGTCATATTCACCAAGTTCTACTGCCCAGTACATCAATATCCCTAATTTTTTTTGTTTATGAAGAGATTGCCTCAATGGCATATCAGTATACACAACTATGGTATGAGCTTGGAAGTACGGACTCATTCTCCTACTCGCCTCGATCAATGCTAGTGCTAACTTTTCCGGTCTTGGATATCTGATCTCTTCTCCTCGAAAGGCCTTCCTAGTGTAATAGATCCATTTTTGCACTCCATCCTCCATTCTTATTAATGCCGATCTAACTGCATTCTCCGACACTGCCAAATACAAGTATAATCTTTCTCCCATCACTAGTCTGGACAACAATGGAGGTGTTCCCAGATAAGTTTTTAACTCTTGAAAGGCCTCCTCGTATTCATCATTCCATTCAAACATTTTTCGAAGTGTTTTGAAGAATGGGAGGCATCTATCCGTTGCTCGTGATACAAGTCTATTAAGTGCTGCAACTCGCCCAATGAGACTTTGCACTTCCTTCTTCGTCGTTGGAGATCGTAGTCCCAATAGATCCTTGATCTTTTCTGGGTTTGCTTCGATTCCTCGTTGGTTGAAAATATACCCAAGGAACATGCCTTCCCGTACTTCGAATATGCACTTGGTGGGATTCAACTTCATTTGATGTTTATCTTGTTGATCAAAGGTCTGGCCTAAGTCAATTAGATTGTCAGCAGCTCTCTTGCTCTTCGTCAGCATATCATCAACATAAACTTCCATATTACAACTAATTTGTTCTGCAAACACCTTGTTCATCAGCCGCTAATATGTTGCACCTGCATTTTTCAAACCAAAATGCATAACATTATAACAATAAGTTCCCCTAGGGGTAATGAAAGAGGTATTCTCCCTGTCTTCAGGTTTCATTTTATTCTAGTTATAACCAGAACAAGCATCCATGAAGCTCAGCAGCTCGTGTCCCGAGGTAGCATCCACTAATTGATCAATTCGGGGTAAAGGAAAATGATCCTTTGGGCATGCCTTGTTGAGGTCGGTGAAGTCTACGCACATCCTCCACTTGTTGTTCTTCTTCTTCACCATCACCACATTTGCCAACCAGTATTGATATTTGACATCTTCAATAAAGCAATATTTCTGGAGCTTCTCGACCTCCTCTTGTATATCTTGGTTCTTTTCGGGGCTGAACACCCTTCTTCTCTGCTTCACTAGCTTGATTTCCTTATTCACATTGAGCTCGTGACATAAAAAGTTTGGATCTATTCCTGGCATGTCCTCATGAATCCAAGCAAATCTTTGTTTTTTGCTTTTTAGAAAAAATATCAAGTCCTGTTTTAGTGAGGCATCCAACGAAGAACATATTTGAGTTGTTCGTTCCGGGTGCTCGTCCACCAGAATGGCATTTTCAGTAGCTTCTACCACCCAACCTTTCACGAGCTGTGACTTGTCTCTAGGATCTAATGTTTTAATCTTTGCACCTTCATCCACTTGATAGGTAGTAGTCTTTTTCCTAGATTCCTCCAATTTTTCCTGCTCGGCAGATGAATAGTAGCATTCTCGAGCTACTTTTTGGTCACCCTTCGCAACTCTTACTCCAAAATTGGTTGGAAATTTTAGTCATTGATGTACAGTAGATGTTACTACTTCGAACTTCTTCAAACCTACCCTTCCCGTTATGATATTGTAAGCTGATTGAACATTATTATCCATCACGAGAAAGCGCACTCTTTTTGTTCGACAAGCAGTCCACGTACCGATGAACATATCCAACTTGATCGTCCCAAGTGGAAAAGCTTTCTCCCCAGTAAAATCGAGGAGGGGTCTGTGATAAGGCTCCAACTGAGACAACTTTAGATTTAAGCTTTCGAAGCATGAGTAGAACATAATATCCACCGAGCTACCATTATCAACCAATACTCTTGAGATCATCACTTCCTTCATCCTCATTTTTATCACCAGTGGGTCATCGTGAGGATACAGCACACCTGCAAGGTCATTCTTGGAGAAACCGATGATCAGGTTTTCCTTGTTTACCTTCCTCCGGCGATCATCCTCACCTAGATTTATTCGGTGAATGTATGAACAAGCTTGAGCCTCATTGAGGTAAGATTTCCTCTCTGCAGTAAGGTCTCCACCTCATGCATCTCCACCTGTAATAACATTACAATCAAATGACCCAAAACGAATTGAAAATACCTCACATTATGGCTATCTCGGTCTTTTGGGGAGGTCGGGGTCATCTTCTGGATCATCTTCATGATATCGTTTCTTGTCTTCTTTTGTTCGTCAAGGAGATCTAGACCTCTATCTTGCTCGGTCGTTGTTTTTTCCTTCATTTCTACAATCAACATACTTGACCAGCTTTCCTCGTCTGATGAGTGCTTCAATTTCATTCTGAAGAGCTATGCAATTTTTGGCCGTGTGACCATGGTCTTTGTGGAACTCGCAATATTTGGCCTTATTCTTCTTGTCAGGATCTGTCTTCATTTTCTCTGGCTAGTTTAGCTCCTCGCTGTTCTTGATTTCTTCTAGAACGTGGTTTATGTCTACTTTCAAAGGAGTATAATTTTTAAATTTCTTCAATATTTCCCATGATGGATTTTCTTTAGATTGATTGTCACTACCATTATTCTTATGCTCTCTCTTTTTATCCTTATCAACCTCCACCTTGGTCTCTTTGGTGTCCATATTCTTCTTCGCAGCCATAGCCTCCTCGGCGTTCATGATTTTGGCCGCTTTTGCCATCAGTTCTGACATGGTTCTGGGTGGATCTTTGGCCAAAGTGTAGTACAACTTATTGGGCAGCAGCCCACTCATCAAAGCAGTAATCGTTGTCTTTTCCTCGTAATTAATAACTTTGAGTTTCTCGTTATTGAAACGATTTATATAATCCCTGGTGCTCTCACCTGATTTTTGTCTAACACTTAACAACTGTGCTACTCGTTTAACTAGTTTTGCTCCAAAATAGAAATTTCCAATGAAGAGCTCGACCAGTTGAAAGAAAGTTGAAATCTTACCTCGAGAAAGATTATTGTACCATATTTGAGCAGATCCGGTCAAAGTTCTCGAAAATGCCATGCATCTCATCTCATCGGGGACGGGATAGATGTCGACAACAGCTTGGTATTATTCTCTATGAAGGACATGGTCAGTTTTTTCATCATATTTAGGAGTCACAACAGGTGCTTTGACTTTTGATGGTGTGGGAAAATCCAAAATTTCTTGGATAAAAGGTGTCCCTTTGACAAAAGTTCTTTGTAGAGGATTCTTGGCCTTAGTCATTTCCCCTAGTCTATCCTCCAACCTTTGAATAGAGCCTTTCCATGCATGATTTTCCTCCTCGGGCCTGTTGGTTCGAGAAATTGATAGCTTTGAAGTTGCTTCCTAGGATCTATCATGACGAGCAGCTGGTCGTGATTGGGCAGAACCTTCCCTTAGGCTTGATGGTCGTCGAAAGCTCCTCGACACAGCCTTAGGAGGACTTTTGTTCTTCCTAGGGCCCAATCGATCAAAAGGAGAGACCCTACTTAATCTCTCCAATGCACTAGTCCTTTCTGGAGAGAGAGTGATGTGTTGGTCAGTATTTATGGCTCGTACTGACGAAGTTCGACCCGGTTGATAAGAAAAATCATCAGATCTCTCAGTGCGATATGAATCGGTATGCCTAGTAAGCGAAGAAGGTGAACGGATAGTTTTCATGAGTTGTCTTATAGTCTCTTGCATGGCCGTCTGGCCTTGAGCCAAATTGGCCATTATTCCAGCCAGATCTTGGACATTTGGAGGGGAAGATGGATTTGGGGGGTTTCCATCGTTTCGATTACTGGATTCAGGATTATCAGCCATTGTTGATGAATTATTTTGGTAAAAAATGATAATTACAGTCGTTTCCCACAGACGGCGCCAATCTGTTGATGTAAAAAATTAGATTATCTCTAATTATTCAATCACAGATAAAAATAAATAAGACAAAAGAATTTTAAAGTGGTTCAGCCTTATAAGAATGGCCTATGTCCACTGTTTTGTTATTGCTGACTGTTTGGGAATTCTCGATAATAGATTTTTACCAAGAAATTCCAAGTCCCTTTACAATGAGGGTGATACAATGTATTTATAACCTTGAGGTTGTACATGTTAAAGGGTAATACATAGCTGTCCAATAGGTGTGTACATCTGTATGATAATAATAAGCATTAAATGCCCAATTAATCTGTTGGTTATCCGGATATAAATGCATTGTACGAGATGCATCTCGGACCGCCTAAGATGCTCAGACCGCCTAAGTAGCTCGGTATTCATGAGTTGCTCGGTACAATAAAGTTCCTCGGAGAACACTTGTTGCTAGGGGCTCCAGAGTTGGTCGGGAAGGTTGAGCTCCTCGGAATCAAGGTGTTGTTCAAAAATGTTTGTAGGTGCCATGTAGACTGACACGTGTCTTCACATAATTAATCCATGTCAGCAGACTAAATTTGGTATCAACACCCCTAATCTCGTTTTTGGCCACATCGGCCTAATTAAAATGGCCCAAATCACCCCGTGTGGGACTGACTATCCCCAAAAATAACCGGAGACCCGATTACTACCTCGGGTACTCGTTTCTAACTATCTCAACCCATTAAGACTCAACTGATACATATTAGAAAAGAGTATTTTTTTCAAGCACATACTACTCAAAATTAGAAACCAAACATAAAAAAATTACACAATAAACAAAGTAATTTCATTTGGGTTATTCATCAATGACCAAAGTCTGACCCGATATCCCTAATTCTTGATAGTAACTAAAAAAAGAAGAAAGTAAAGAAAAAAATAAAAAAGGTGTTTACACGGTTTGCTCCTCATGTCTCCATTTATGAAAAGAAGTTGGTGTACATTTTCTTATGAGTCATGTAAATAAACCAACGGATACATATACATACTAGCTGAAAGAGAACGTTAGTTGAGGATTCCAACCCGCTTGAATTATAATAACAATGTGAGAAGATAGATTTCTCAACATAAATCACAAAATGATACGAACCATTCTCTTAAAAGGTAAATAAGACCTAATTTCCCTTTTTCATTGTGTGATTGAGCAATGAGATGCAGACTGTAAGGAAGTTCTAGTGACATCCAATAGTTAAAAAAATCATTGATGACAACAAAGACCAGAAACCACTAGACCTCGTGCCGATTATTTGTTCATCTCGAATAGTGAGAATACATAATTTTAGGGTATTTAGACAAAATGTAAGCGAGGAACTGAGGTGGAGGGTCATAAGGTTTCTTTGGCCTCAGTTTTCTTTTGGTGTTACCTACTATGCATTCCTCGAAATACTCATCTTGAAAATATAATCCCAACGATAATGCGAGAGGTGACCCATGGTGGACGTTGAACCCACGAGGGTAACAACATTTATTTAGTCTCGAACCCTGGCTTGAATTTATGGGGCCAGATTGACTTGTTAAAATTCATCCCATTACAACCAATATAGTTCAAAATGATGCTCTCACAGTTACACGACGCTGAGCTAAAAAGTATATAATTTGTCTAGATTTATACAAATACCCCTCACTCACACGGGACTAAGCCAAAAAGTATAATTTTGCCCAGATTTATTCTAATATCCCATGTATCAGCAAGGGGTTGCCCTCCTAAATAAAAAAAAATCATTTATTATTATTATTCATTATTATTATTGTTCTTGCTCTTGTTGCCCACATATCTGTAATCTAAGAACAAGTTCTAACTTACATTCCAAATATCTACGAGCTTGAATGAATAAGAATGTGAAGGGGGTCCACCTCTCTTAAATATTTTTTAAAAATGTTTAAGAGCTCCCAAGTGAAGCATAGAGCAAGTACCCCGCATACTAGGGGCAGTTTTACTAAAAAAAGAAATGGATATTTCCCCAAGTATATGTAAAAATTGATATTATTGGGAATTTTTCAATCGTGATTAAACTACGCATGCCATTTCATGATATGACTTAAAAATTGGGCATAAAATAATATTTTTCCATGTATAAATAAAAGGTACGTCAGTTTAGTACCTAAAGCTCCAAGGGCACCGAATCGCTCACAGTATTGAGAAATTTCCAAGTATAAATAAAAGGTATGACAGTTTAGTACCTCGGTCTCCAAGGGCATAGGAGTGCTAACGGTATTAAGAAAGTACCAAGTACAAATTGAAGGCACGACAATTTAAGTACCTCAGGCTCCAAGGGCATAGGATCCCTCACGGTATTGAGCAAGTGCCAAGTATAAATAGAAGGTATGAGAATTTAGTACCTCAAGCTCAAAGGGCATAGGAGCGCTCACAGTCTTGAGCAAGTTCCAAGTATGAATATAAGGTACGACAATTTATTACGTCAGTCTCCAAGGGTATAGGAGCGCTCGCAGTCTTGAGAAAGTGCTGAGTATAAATATAAGGTATAACAGTTTAGTACCACAATCCCCAAGGGCTTAAGACCGCTCACAGTTTCGAGCAAGTGCCAAGTATAAATATAATGTATGACAGTTTAGTACCTAAGAATCCAAGGGCATAGGAGCGCTCATAGTATTAATCTGAAAATAAATAAACAAGTTAAGAATATGATAAATTGCCAAAGATTAACAAAAGGTAGAATGAACTAATGTGTCTCTTTTTTAAGAGAATAGTAGAACCTCCACTAGATTAGAAGAGGATCCATGACATGATGGTCTTTCCTATTTATACTTGGGGGGATATCCATCCCAAGAGAAAAGTATATCTTGCAAAGTCCTTCATGACATATTAGACAAATGATTTTATCCTTATCACCAAGACAGTAGGAGGACATCATCCAAGTGTGTGTGTGTGTGTGTATATATATATATATATATATATATATATATTACAACAAGATTCATAGCCTACCCACCCATTCGTTTCTGCTTCAATCTAAGAGTATCCCACTACTCCATGGTAAAAATACACATACTAGTTATATTAACGATACCTCCACTAAATCCATTTCTCACGCGAATCTAGTTCTAATACATTACTATGGCCCAGTCGCATCACACGAAATAGACCCTAATCATCTCTCGATGAAACTCGTAGTTTTAATTTCCCATAACACTGTTGTCTCAATGGTTATTAAACACAACACCCTCGTCCTAATCAAACCAAAAACTTTTCCAATAGATTCCCCTACTAGGCATCTTGCTCATGTCCCCTAACGCGCCACAGAAAAAATCCACCCATGTGTTTCCACTCTTTTACACATCCACCTCTCTGTGTCATTCCCTTTTCTCTGGCACTATCGGGGTTGTCCTTCTCACGGACCTGGTAGTCCTTCTCACATACCTGGTAGTCTTAACCCTGATCACTACTCCTATTGTCCCTTTTGCTCCGTTGGTCCCATGGGACATGTTGGTGGCCTTGATGGCCCTAACTGAACCCACTGTCACTTGGTAGAAATTCTATTGGTCTTGATCATAAATTCGGGTCCCCTAGTGGGTATACCTTCCCTTGGTGCCTCACTAGCACTGAAAATCCATTATTACTCTTTGATAAAGTCTTTAACTTCCTTAGCTCCCTTCTCTCGAGAGCATTGATACAAATGTAAATGTACAACCTTGACGACAACGACACCAGTCATCCTAGTCAGATCTCATATTCATGCGTGTACATTCTACCCACTGGTCTAATATTAACTTAGAACCCCTATTTGATTCTTCGTATCCCTCTCATCAGTTACAAATTTTGCGAAGTGTATCAACTTTCCTAACCCTTTATCCACTGTTCGACCCTTTTTGGAAAATTTCTAAAATTTCCCTTGCCTTTCAATTTAACTCAGGGCGAGATTTCGTAATAACCCGCAACCTAAATTCCTCGTTATCTATGGTATCTCCCGATGAATGTGGTGACTGACTCCCATCACCCCATACTTCTTCTTAGAGTAAACTTCTTTGACTGAAATTTTGACTTGAGTGTCACTACACTCCCCCACATGTGATCCCAATTGGATGTTTTCCATCCCTTGGTAAATCACCCTTCTGCACCTCCCTCTAATCCTAGTCGATTGTTCTTCTAAAACAAAATAGTGTTCGACCCTCACCCCTTTTTGTCCACACTTGGGGTTTTAACTTTGCGCCATCGTCCTTCACGACAATTCTTGGGGAAGCTACTGCACCCTTGTGGTTACTCCAACTTCAATTGTTCAAACAATATGGTGACTTCTACCGCGCCAATGTTTCCAGAATAATCTATGGCTTCTGATGATTCCTCCCTTCTGTAATTCTTCAACATTCCATGCTTGTCGTTCTATAATGTTCAATCTGCTAAGGTCGATCGAAACCGCACATGAATCATATGAACTATATCCTATAGCGGAAGAACTTAAGTCCCATACGTAAAGGAACACAACAATCCTATAACAAAGCTCTATATTAAAGAACGATACACTGAAACGTGAAAAACTGCACAGATCCTAAGAACATTAGAATCTGATGCTTTGATACCATATGTGACACCTCACCAATTAAAATATTGGGTGATCAGTCCTATATCAAATTAAACAGCAATCTCATCTCAATCATTCTTAGCATCATTGTCGATTTTTTTTTAAAACTTACTAACCACCTAGTATTCAAAAGACATGGTGCCAAATTTTATCTTTTTATTTAACCTCTCTAACAACATGCGAAAGAATATATGATTAATTATTTACATAATCACTGAATAAGTATTTAATACAAGAAAGGAATAAATATAATCCTTGCCAAAATAACCACCAGCTACAAATCAAATACCAAAAATAAACCACAAGAGGAATAACTAAATACATCATCTAACATAAATAAAATGTAAAAAATAGGATGACGTGCCCCAATGGAATACTGACTGCATCCTACTCTAGGAATGAAATAACTGAAGTGGCTAAGTCAAAGTCCTACAATATCCACACGTATCGTAGCTGTGTAACCCTAGAATAGAAAAATCCTAGCTTCCCTATGTTTGGACCCTTAAAAGGTTTTGAAAATATTTTATAGCAAGGGTTAGAACCCAAAACATTTGAAACTATTTAGCAAGTGAATTTAATTGCAATAATTAAAATGCATGAATGCTCTTCATATATAAGTTAGTATTGCACACTCTCTTGAGGAGACCTCACTCCTCGATTAATGTGCACACCTAACGTACTTAAACATGACCCATCTAGCTATTCACCCCGAACTAGTCTTTTCATATATATATATATATATATATATATGCCCATATTTTACTTTTCCCACTACTCTATTCTGAGTGAGTTTTAGTATACGTTTTATAAGTTATTCATCACAGTAACTTATTTAAATCATTTCTCATTTGACATCATATAATAATATTGCAAGTTATATCATTAATAAAATTCTCGTCATGTATTTACCCATATATAAATCTACACCATAAATATGTAATAACATACTACAACATTCCCACGCGTATTGTAGATATGGAAACATCCTCGCGAGTAGGCAATCATCGAGTGTTCTCTAAATGCTATCACAAACGCATAGGAGGCGGCCATAGTTTCCCCCGAAAGTGACGGTCTCATACCATAACGTCTCAACCCTAATAATAGACGCTATGACTTGGGGATTATACTCTTCTTGCATTCACTAGCCAAGGGATTCACCCACATCGTGCAACCTCCTAAATAGCATTACAATCGGTATGCTTTATTATAAATATTATACACACAAACATTTATAAATCATATATATATATATATATATATATATATTAAATTCGGGCTACCGGTGTACAAATATTCGTAACACTAGCCTAACATATTCAAGTCTATCTACAGACTTGATATTTAAATAATTTCACATAATTATCTATTTATTACTCAAGTTGTGTGACCCAACTAAATTACCCGGACTTGCACTTCCCACTAAAATCTCATCGTGTAGAACTTATTCCTCAAATTCCACATATTAAGGTTATCACAATTTTTATTTTTCAATATTCCTTAATTAATTATATAACCCTATAATAAATTATCTCGACCAAATCCGTGGCTAAACATTCGTAGCACTAGTCCAAATTTCACCTAAGTTCATATCTTGACTTAACTGAATTAATCACATATTAATTAATTATCTTGGCGTCACTCAACTAATTACACATGGACTTACTCGCTTGGCCCAAAAGTCAACATACCCAAATTATTGTTCAATTTCTATGAAATAAGCTTACTCACATAAAGTGCAAGGTTCACAATTACACAAATGAAACCCTATATCTCTTTTTTTATTTATCATCTACTAATCCATGGGTAATTTCTACAAATTCAAACCCTAAAATTAAAATCCCAAAATTCAGATTCATCCAAATAGGAACATTCATTTCAAATTAACAATCAGGCCTGAATTGGGGGCGGGGGGAGAAATCTGTGACACCCCGCCTAATTAAATCTCGGGTGATCAGTCCTAAATTAAATTAAAACAGGTTTCTCAGTTGGTTCATTCTTAGCATCACTGTAAAAAACTTTTTAATTGCCAATCACCTGAGTCAAATTAGACCGGTGTCAAATTTTATCTTCCATTAACTCAAGAAGATAACTCGTGCGGAAAATAATAATCAAACATTCACAATATACTAGAATTCAAACCATCTCACAATATATAATGAATAAAGTCTTTCCAAGTCAACATTCGGACAACATTCCCTAATAAAGTGTACTAAAAAGAAGACCCTACACTAGATATAGATAAATCAGTCTCTTATGCAAAGTCCTGCTAGCCTCCACCAAGCTGCAGCTATGAGTCCTTGGACTGAATCCTCATGTCTGGCATCCTTGTGACTGGACACCTAAAAGGGTTTTTGTAATACCCAGTATTTTTATGAATTTCAAGAATTGCGGATTTATTAAATTTAAATTGAAGTATGTAATGCCCCGTATTTTTATGACTTTCAAAATTTGGGGATTTATTAAATTTAAATTGAGATATTAATTTAATATTAATCCAGAAATTTACTGTAAATATTTACTAGCATGACTAGAGTTAGTAATTATTGGGAATTTGTCGAATATTACTAAATGAGTAACGTAATATATAAGATTGATTTTATAAAACTTGTCACGAGTGAATAAAATGGCAATTATGGAAATTTAAGTCGGGACACGCCTATGTCGTGTCAGCACTAAATTATTATTCTTAAAAGTGAATGAATTATAAGTCACCCTTATGATTGTTTCGATTGCGTCAATGTGTCCGGAAGGGCCGATATAGTAAAAATAATGTACCCGGGGGTTTAGTTTGGGTCTCGGGGCATTTTTAGGCCTAAGTGGCGTCCCGGGAGGGTATTAAGAACATTTCGTATTCTTGGGCAATTAAACCCACGAATTTCCCAAGGTTATATCAGCCTTTAGGAGTTGTCCTCTAGGGTTAGCAAGAGAAAAATCAAAGAACGACCATTAGAGAAGAGGTGGAAAAGCTTCCCAAGCAATTCAAGGCCAAAAACTCAACCGTTTGCAACGCCACCACCACCGAGTCGTAGATCGCGAGACGGGGAACGCAACCGTACCACTTTCTTCCACAAATCAAAAACTCAATTCCCAACCAAGTATCTATCTTACTTCTCGCTTAGTTAATGTCTCACCATGTTAGATTAAGATGGTTGAACCTACGTTTCATGGAAGAATTTAATGATTTAGAGAACCCAATCACATGTTATAGAGAAAATAAATAAATTCTGGAATCTAAATCATATGTAGAGGATTACCCACGAAATTGGAATAATTTAGAAGTGATAAATCTGGAAAAAGAATAAGAACAATGGAAGTTTAGTGAAAAACTAGGGTTCTTGATAATTAGGACAAATTGGCCCTTTAATACAATCACGTTGACGAATTTGTTCATGTTGCACACATGGAATCATGCATATATGTATAAATAACTAATAGTAATGTTATTTTGGAGTTTTGGAATCGATAACGATGTTTTGGAGAAATTTGGATGATGAAACCCGTAGGTTTAAATTGCAGTTTCTGGGCAAGATCGATCGATCGATGATCGATCGATCGACCCCTCCTGGAAAACTACATATTTTTCTTTTGTTGGTTTAATCCGATTAATGCGTAGTAACCCTTCAATATTATTGTGGGATCATAATGGGATATAAATAGGACCGGTAGGGGCTAGGTAAACTCCGTTGAGTAAGAATTTAACGTAAGATGAAATTAAGGGTTAACGGGGAGTTATTCACACATATGAAATTATGCGTACGTTTGATAAAAGGTCGAGACTTGTAAGGAAGTGAGACTAGAAGGCAAGTGAGAGTGCCTACTGAAAATATACTTAGGGATTTAGAATACTTCGAGAGACGAGAAGTAGGTGTGGAGTAACTTATATATATGAGAGTAAAAGTGACAAATCCATTATGCGAGATAATCAAGTAAAAAATTGCTAAGAGAGAATAATTATAATTATGGGTTGTGGGCGCACCTAATTTAAAAATGTGAATATTTATATATATGACTGTGTGACTGTGCATATGATATATCTGTGTAAAAATCATACCCGGGCTACTTCCTACCATGGGGGTTTTCGCACCGGGACAGTCTTATCTCGATTGGACCTTTATGGGGGATATTGACTCGTACCGTAGAAGATAGTATCCTCAATACAGGCTATCCAAAAATGATAGTCAGATGTTCTAAGAGGCATGACGGTATGTGCTGACCTCTCAGGACCTAGAACTATGCTCCGCCTCCAATTGTTTGTGTATTATGTTAATACAGTTCGAGAGAGATTCGGGACTAGTATTTCCCTTATTTTGTGTGATACGGGGACTTGATAGCAGAGTATGCCAGAACCATGGATTTTATGTGGGGTGCCGTTAGTATATCTGTTATATGTGTGACTAATATATATACGTATATCTATATGGGAACTTTCTACTATGCATATAAGTAGATAAGTAATGAATAAATGCTTCAATTTTACTATAAGCGTTCGGGAATTTTATAAGGGAAGTGAGTTTCCCTTCATAACGTAGAAATCTCTAAGAGAATGATTTCCTAAAGTAAATATCATAACCTCGCTTGTCACCTGATAAAACCTTATGGAATAAGTTAGAGAAACTTATGAGATTTATTAGTACGGTAGGTATGCACACTAGAATGAGAGGTGAGAATTCTCAAGAGGATGTCGCATACTAACATGGTTGTTGTATTAGCCGATAAGCACTTTGAATACTTTCTAAACTAATTTTAAACTATTTTACACTCGGGCTCTGACCCATTTCCTGTTATTTCTTCTCTCTTGTATATATATATGTATATTATATAGGTGCCCAGCCACAGGGGCGTCATGCTTAGGTTCTTTGGATCGAACGCGCTACAGCTAATGTGGGAGTTACAGGACATTGCTTAGACGACCTCGTTGTTGATTCTACTCCTATTTTTAGTCCTGATTAGTTGGGGCATGTGTCGCCCGTTTCTCTATTCAATTTGGATTTTTCTCAGAGATTTACGTTCCTTTATATTTCCATTAGTTGGTACTCTTTGGGAATTAATTAATGTCAGGATGGTTTTAATTATAGTTAAAATGGTTTGGTTTATATGGACGAATAAAATTCTTGTGTGTTATTACCCATCTTTGGTATGTCAGAGTTCTTAAATTGTTGGTTATTTAAAAAGGTTTGCATATTTGGATTTAATAAAATGGAAATATGGTTTAAAAATTATTTTGACACTTAGCTTAATTATTTAGGGTGCTTCAATTGGAGAATTTTATTTTGCGACAGTGATGCTAAGAATGAACCAACCGTTCACCTTGATTCTAATTTAATAAAAGACTGATCACTCGGTATTTAATTAGGCGAAGTGTCAAAGGTGGTATTAGAGCATCAGGTTCTAGTGTCCTCTAGGTTCTGTACGTATTATCTCGTTTCCAGCTTAGCGTCTTTGATTTAGAGCCCTAATATTAGGAATGTTGTATTCATCTTTATGCGTGGGGAATTCGTGCTTCTGCGATTTGTTTATGCGAATGATGAACTCAACTCGATTATTTAAATTTTCTGATGGATCGTCAATAAGAACAAAAAAATATCGTTAGGGGAGTCAATGAGCAAGGTTCGTTCACACCTCAGGTGTTTCCAAAGAGAGTATCAACCATCGAGTTAGCAGGTATTGTGGCACAGGCAATTACCACTACGTTCTTAAAGTATCAAGAACGTAGCACACATCTTATAAGGGGAAAAATATCTAGAGAGTATAGGCAATCTTCCATGACTAGAAACAACAGGTGGACGAAGACACTAAAATCGCAACAACAAGCTCCTCAAGATCGTAAAAGTCACGAAGGTAAAAAATTGTGCAGGGAAAACCAAAAGCGTCAGGGCCAACAAAGTCAGGGTCAGAGTGAGGTCATAAAGAGGTGTTTTAAATGTGGAATGGATGACCATGAATATTGAACTTGTCCGGATCAAACTGGAGAGGAACTCCTACCCAACCAGCAAAAACTTTTAGGACTCTGCTATTAGTGTGTACAAATGGGTCACAGTTGTAGGGACTATCCTCAACCAGATGTCATTTTTCATCAAGATGCTCAACAAGGCCAACAAGGCCAAGGAAAAAGTGGAACTCTACAACCGGTCTAAAACCAACAGAGCCATAAAATGAAATAGTTTAGAGGTAGATGATTCAATTGTGACAGGATGGGTCATCAGAGGCAGGATTGCCCATTTAAGAGTAAGATACCCCAGTAGCAGGGGAAAAATAGCACGAATGTGTGTACGACGTCCAACATACTGAAATCCAGTAGCCATCCTCGGCTATTGATGGTATGTTCCTTCCTTCTATTACTCTGGGACACATTTTATTCAATACTGGGGCGTCATACTGTTTCATAGATATGCACTTTGCATGGAACTTAAGAATATTAGACACTACTGAGAG
The DNA here is from genome assembly GCA_949130495.1 of Sambucus nigra. Classification (NCBI taxonomy): domain Eukaryota; kingdom Viridiplantae; phylum Streptophyta; class Magnoliopsida; order Dipsacales; family Adoxaceae; genus Sambucus; species Sambucus nigra. The sequence continues at coordinate 736,899,451 of OX422210.1, read as the reverse complement.
TACGGTGTCATGGATAGGCTCATCATTGGTAAAGGTTCATTAATTTTCTTTATACGCCGGGGTGTAGGTATATATTTTGGTAGTTTGGTTTTACCTACAGTCATACTAGTTTAGTCATACGTGAGCACGACGTCATTATTAGCATGGATTGTCTCGCTACGTACAGAGCCATGATAAATTCATTCAGTAGGAGTATTACCTTTGCCATTACGGGGAAGGAGATGTTTTGGAGGCGATGCCTCACCCAGAAGGGGGATCTTTCACCTACTTATATTACATAAAGGAGGATACCTCTAAGGAGATTGTGATTCTCCTCTATTCGATTCCAGTCATTCGTGAGTTTTCAAATGTATTTCAGGGGATAAGTGGTTTATGTGTTGAGGTATTTTGTGGAGAGTAAAACCACAAGAGTTAAAATTTTCCAAATTGAGAATAAGGGACAGGGGCATGGAGCTTACAAGGGAAATGGTTAATATAATTTCCTATTTGGTTCAGAAAGATGCGTTATGTTCGGAAGATGATTAAGTAGCCAAGGCGATCGACAAAGTAGAAGTATGAGTTTTATCCTCGGAGGATGAAGCATGTTTTATGTGACACGAGCGAGTCATTTTATTTTTGTGACTTTCAAATTTTTATGACTTTCAAATTTTGGGGATTTATTAAATTTAAATTGAAGTAAGTAATACCCCGTATTTTTATGACTTTCAAAATTTGGGGATGTATTAAATTTAAATTGAGATATTAGTTTAATATTAATCAAGAAATTTACTTTAAATATTTACTAGCATGACGAGAGTTAGTAATTATTGGAAATTTGTCGAACATTACTAAATGAGTAAAGTAATATACAATATTGATTTTATAAAAATTGTCACAAGTGAATAAAATGACAATTATGGAAATTTAAGTCGGGACGTGCCCGTATCGTGTCAGGACTAAATTATTATTATTAAAAGTGAATGAATTATAAGTCACTCGTATGATCGTTTCGAGTGTGCCAATGTGTTCGAAAGGTTCGATATAGTCAAAATAATGTACTCGGGAATTTAGTTTGGGTCTCGGGACGTTTTTAGGCCTAAGTGGCATCCCGAGCGGGTATTATGGACATTTCGTATTTTTGAGCAATTAAACCCATGAATTTCCCAAGGTTATATCAGCCTTTAGGAGTTGTCCTCTAGGGTTCGCAAGAGAAAAATTAAAGAATGGCCATTAGAGAAGAGGTGGGAAAGCTTCCCAAGCAATTCAAGGCCGAAAACTCAACCGTTTGCATCGCCACCACCACCGAGTCGTAGATCGCGAGACGGGGAACGCAACCGTACCACTTTCTTCCACAAATCAGAAACTCAATTCCCAGGCAAGTATCTATCTTGTTTATCTTTTAGTTAATGTCTCACCATGTTAGATTAGGATGGTTGAACCTACGTTTCATGGAAGAATTTAATGATTTAGAGAACCCAATCACATGTTTTAGAGAAAATAAACAAATTTTGGAATCTAAATCATATGTAGAGGATTACCCATGAAATTGGAATAATTTACAAATCATAAATCTAGAAAAAGAAATAGAACAATGAAAGTTTAGTGAAAAACTAGGGTTCTAGATAATTAAGACAAATTGGCCCTTTAATATAATCCCGTTGATGAATTTGTACATGTTGCACATAGGGAATCATGCATATATGTATAAATAACTAGTAGTAATGTTATTTTGGAGTTTGAGAATCGACAATGATGTTTTGGAGAAATTTGCAAGATGAAACCCATAGGTTTAAATTGCAGTTTATGGGCAAGAACTGCTTGATCGATCGATCGACCCAAGAACATCGATCGATCGATGATCGATCGATCGACCCCTTTACATCGATTGATCGACCCCTCCAGGGGAAACTGTATATTTTTTTTCTGTTGGTTTAATCTGATTAAAATGCATAACAACCCTTGATTATTATTGTGGGAGCATAATGGGATATAAATAGGACCAGTAGGGGCTAGGTAAACTCCGTTGAGTAAGAATTTAACGTAACATGGAATTAAAGGTTAACGGGGAGTTATTCACACATATGAAATTGGGCATACATTTGTTAAAAGGTCGAGACTTGTAAGGAAGTGATACTAGAAGGCAAGTGAGAGTGCCTACTGAAAATATACTTAGGGTGTTAGAATACTTCGAGAGATGAGAAGTAGGTGTGGAGTAACTTATATATATGAGAATAAAAGTGACAAATCCATTATGCGAGATAATCAAGTAAAAATGTGCTAAGAGCGGATAATTATAATTATGGGTTGTGGGCGCACCTAATTTAGAAATGTGAATATTTATATATATGACTGTGTGACTGTGCATATTATATATTTGTGTAAAAATTATACACGGGCTACTTGCTTTCACGGGAGTTTTCGCATCGGGACAGTCTTATCTCGATTGGAACTTTATGGGGGGATATTGACTCGTACCCTAGAAGGTAGTATCCTCGATACAGGCTATCCAAAAATCATAGTCAGGTGTTCTAAGAGATGTGAGGGTATGTGTTGACCTCTTAGGACCTAGAACTATGCTTCGCCTCTAGTTGTTTGTGTATTGTGTTAATACAGTTCGAGCATGATTTTGGACTAGTATTTCTCTTAATTTGTGTGATACGGGGACTTGATAGCAGAGTATGCCAGCTCCATGGGTTTTATGTGGGGTGTCGTTAGTATATCTATCATATGTGTGACTAATATATATACGTATATCTATATGAGAACTTTATACTATGTGTATAAGTAGATAAGTAATGAATAAATGCTTCAATTCTATTATAAGCGTTTGGTAACTTTATAAGGGAAATGAGTTGCTCTTAATAACGTATAAATATCGAAGAGAATGATTTCCTAAATTAAATATCATAACCTCGCTTGTCAGCTGATAAAACCTTGTGGAATAAGTTATAGAAACTTATGAGATTTATTAGTACGGTAGGCGTGCACACTAGAATGAGAGGCGATAATTCTCAAGAGAGTGTCGCGTACTAACATGGTTGTTTCATTAGCCGGTAAGCATTTTAAATACTTGCTAAACTAATTTTAAACTGTTTTACACTCGGTCTATGACTCGTTTCCTATTATTTATTCTCTCTTGTATATATATATATGTATATTATATACGTGCCAAGCCACAGGGGCGTCATTCTTAGGTTATTTGGATCGGACGCGCTACAGCTTATGTGGGGGTTACAAGACATTGCTTAGATGACCTCGTTGTTGATTCTACTCCAATTTTCAGTTCTGATTAGTTAGGGCATGTGTCGCTCGTTTCTCTATTCTATTTGGATTTTTATCAGATATTTACGTTCCTTTATATTTCCATTAGTTGGTACTCTTTGGGAATTAATTACTGTCATGATGGTTTTAATTATAGTTAAAATGGTTTGGTTTATATGGATGAATCTAATTCTTGTGTGTTATTACCCATCTTTAGTATGTCAGAGTTATTAAATTGTTGGTTATTTGAAAAGGTTTGCATATTTGGATTTAATAAAATGGAGATAAGGGTATAAAATTATTTTGACACTTAGCTTAATTATTTAGGGTGTTTAAATTGGAAATTTTTATTTTGCGACAGTGATGCTAAGAGTGAACCAACCGTTCACCTTGATTTTATTTTAATAAAGGACTGATCACCCATTATTTAATTAGGAGAGGTGTCACAGTTTTGAAAATATTTTGATAGCAAGATTTAGTACTCAGAACATTTTGAAAATATTTAGCAAGTAATTAATCGCAATTAAAATCGGTTATTGATTACACATGTTAGGTTCAGGCGCACTCTCTTGAGTTTCCTCACCTCTCATATAATGTTCATTCATAAAGTTATATACTTATCCCACCTAGATATCATACCCAAGATATCTCGACTAAAGTATATAACCGATCTTATCAATAGTCTACTGTCCCGTACCGTCCATACAACACACTTCATTAGTATCATCTCTCACATGTTATTCATTTCTCGTATAACATTCACATATTTTATGTTTAATTATTATAATTAAGTCTCACTACTTAATTCATATATCATTTCATATCTATCATATTTAACTTCAATAGTTAAGTTTCACTACTTAATTAACCGTAGATATTCCCAATATATCTTTAATCATGTAATTAGGTCTTCTCTCTACTTAATTTTCCACTTAGACGTATATCTCTATATATATCATCTACAAATCTACTACTGCACACAAGTAGACTATCATGAGGTATATATTTCGCACACAATATATACTATGAGCACATACTTTTTAATCACCTCCCCACATCATATTTGTCTCGGAATCATACTTCGAGCACCAATAGTGATTTATATCTCCTAGTTCAGAATACATATTTCACACACAAAATATATTACAAGGATTATTGGTCCGAAAATCCATCGACCCCAAGGTAATATTCTCAACATATCCTTAATCTAGTGATTAAGTTTCTCTATACTTAATTTTCTTTTAGATGTAATCACGGCATCTCATTATCTACTAACTCGCATAAGTAGATTATTAATACATTATACATTTCACACACAATATATACTTATAAATTTATTCATTACTAATATGTCCTCTTAACACACATCAAGGACTCTTGGTATGGAATGGTCCATCGACACCAAGTAAGAGTTTGGTTAGGAATGACACCTCGACCCCAAGTTCATTTCAAGTAGTGGTTCAAAAAAATCACCTCGGCCCCACAAATGAAATTATATATATATATATATATATATATATATATATATGTTGATGTAAAAAATTAGACTATCTCTAATTATTCAATCACAAATAAAAATAAATAGGACAAAAGAATTTTAAAGTGGTTCAGCCTTGAAAGAATGGCCTACGTCCACTTTTTTTGTTATTGCTCACTGTTTGGAATTCTCGATAACAGGTTTTTACCAAGAAATTTTGGGTCCCCTCTACAATGAGGAGATTACAATGTATTTATAGCCTTGAGGATGTACACGTGAAAGAATAATACATAACTCTCCAGTAGGAATGTACATCTGTACGATAATAACTGTGCATTTAATGCGTAGTTATCTTTCGGGAATTCTCGATAACATGTTTTTTCTAAGAAATTTTGAGTCCCCTCTACAATGAGGAGATTATAATGTATTTATAGCCTTGAGGCTGTACACGTGAAAGAATAATACATAGCTGTCCATTAGGAATGTACATATGTACGATAATAACTGTGCATTTAATGTGTAGCTATCTTTCGATTTTCCTTGATACGTACGCCAGAAGTATTTAAGTTGCTCGGACCGACTTAATAGCTCGGACCGACTTAGTAGCTCGACATGCTTGAACTGCTCGGGCCTATGATTTCCTCGTGGCTTCTTAGTTATTCAGTGATCTTGAGTTATTTGGAGTATAGTAGTTCCTCGGGGGCTTGAGTAGCTTAGTATAATGAAGTTCCTTGGTCAATTCTTACTGCTCGGAACCCCTTTTAGTTGGTCAGGGAGACTAAGCTCCTCGGAGTCAGTGTTTTGTTCAAAAAGTGTTTGCGAGTACCATGTAGTTTGACACGTGTCTCCACATAATTATTCCACGTCAGTAGACTAAATTTGGTATCAACAGAAGCCCCCAATGTTTCACAATTTGAGGTTGAGGAGGAGTGTGGAACATTCTTCTCGAAATGTGGCGGGATTAAATAGTCATCCTGAATTTTAGGAGTGTTTTCCTTGTATTTATTTCTTCTTTTGAACTCATAGAATCAGACTTTTTGAACTTTTCTAAATGCTTCGATTTCTATGCCCTTTATTCTCCTTTTAGTCGCTGGTAGCGCAAACGTATTTCTTTGTAATCATTATTTTTACCCCTTCCCAAGGTAAGTTATTTAAGCGCTATAGAAAATCATATCGTCTTTTACTTTTTTCAAATATGTATCCTTGAACTCTCCATTTCTTCTCTATGTTATCCGTTCATTTCTTCCATCGTTCGTTGTCAACTGATTCACCTCTTTCCTGTAAGATTTTCTTCCTTCTCCTTTATTTACTTTGTTCATCAGGGTTTACGTTGTTGAATCACTTGACAAATTTCGTTCTGAATTTTCAATTCCTTCATGGGTCACATTGAAAGAACTTTCTGAACCTTCTGACTATTTTTCTTTGGCTGAGGGACATTGGTCCCCCAGTCTCTTTGTGGCCGAATGTGGCTTTTCTTTTCCTCCAAATCCTTTATGTTTGGAGTTCTGTCAGTATTCTGATGTTGTTCCTACAAAAATAGCGCCAAATACTTGGAGAATAGTTAATGGAGTTCATAGGTTAAATCAACTTCATGGAACCTATTTAGGGATTCCAGAAATAATGTACTTCTACAGATAGGTCGTTAGTGATAGTACTTTTATTTAAAAAATAGGTTTTTGAGTAGGGCATTAGTTGTCAATCTTCCCGATGCCAACAGGGATTATTTTGAACATGGAGTGGTTATGAAAAATTGGCAACATCCTCCATTAACTGGAGACGATGTGTATCAAGGTCCTAGATGTCCTCCTTATGGCTATAGGATAGGTTGTTTTTATTTTTATTTTATTTTTAAAATTATGTTTTCTTTGTGTTTGATAAAATGTGTCATTGACATTTAATTTTTTATTATTTGCAGTTGACAGCAAAAGAAAATCTCCTAAGGAAACTGATGTCAATTTAAGGCATTTGAAACTTATCTGGAGTTTACACCAGTCCGTTACTGACGAACATATCAGATCGGCCTCTTACTTATCGCATTACAAGAGTTATACTTCCTCCTTCACCGCTCGTCCAGTAGTGGTTGACATCGACCAAGTACCAGCTGCAGATACTAGTGTGGAAGGTTCTTCTTCAGAGTCAAATATTCCCATTAGTAGCATAATGAAGAGAAGACTAGCTCCTGCCTTCTTTGACAAATCAGGCTCTGCCAATGTGGAGGCCAAGAAAAATAAGAAGGATGTCCTAGAGGAAGGGATAAGAAACATTGATGCACCCCCTCCAGTTGCTACTAAGAAAGTTGCTGAGAAGCCCCCTGTGGCTCCAAGTAAGGCTGTGGTTATTTCTCCTCCTGGTGAGGTCATTGTCATATCACCAACCAATACTTCTTATTTGGTTAAAGATATTCCTGCTCCTCCAAAGAAATCAAAGAAAAGTTTGTCTGAGAGACCTGCTGGACCTATCTCTCAGGCTTTAAATGCTAAAAGTGGTATTCCCACTTTTGTTCCTCTGAGCTCTGCCATGGGCTCGGTGAAGTCTTGGATTATCCCAGAGTTCCAAGGTATTGAAGACAATCTTCCTTGTGACAGGGTCACTTCATTGGCTGCTCAACATATTGCCTCAGTAAGTATTACTAGTTTAAGTTTTCATTTTTTTACTGCTATGTCCCTGTACTAACTCAAAATTATTTCTTTTTTCAGTTGGTAACATGTTTTAACAGCATTCTGAAGAAGGATGAGGCTATTAAAGCTTCGAGCTCCTCGGGAGGTGTGGAGGAAGCTTTTACTGGTCTAACTCAGTCCTTGAAGGATTCTCGTGAAAAATATGAAGAGGATAAAGCGGCTTGGGAGAAGCAACTCAAGTCCATTGAGCAAGAGAGAGAAAGATGTGTAGGCCTCCAAAGGGTTGGAGAAGAAATTGAAAGATTCCGAGCAGAGCAACAAAGTCTTTGAGCATAGCAACAAGGAGCTGGAAGCTACGCTCAAAGTATCTGGAGAGGAAGTTGTTAGACTTCAAGATGTTGAACGTCAGAAGGTGGAAGTGGAAGGAAAGTTGAAGGCTTTTGAGGAACTCCTTAGGGAAAGGACCTCCTCAGAGAAAGAGAAAAGGAAGAAAGTTGTTAAGAAATCATTTAGTGCTGGTTAGGATAAGGGATGGAATAAGGGCCTGGCTGCCATGACCTCGCAAATGGAGTACGCCAGCCACAAGTACTTTAGGGATGGATGGGTGCTGCTTTGCAAGAGATGAAAGTTGCTGAGAATTCAGAATTGTTCCAGCAACACGTTCATGACCCTCCTCCCTCTCCTGGGGAAGAAGAAGAGGACGAAGCTGCCTCTGAGGATCCTCCCTAATGATTGAAGATCAGATTCCTCCTATTCCAGTTGTTCAAACTTTCTACGAGCAACTCCAGCCCACCAGTACCTCAGCCGAGCAGCTTCAGCCCACCAGTACCTCAGTCGAGCAGCTGCCAATATCTTCCGAGCAACCAACTTCCTCATCCCAGCATTCCGAGGAAGTTTTAAAACACAAGGAGAAGGTGTAAAGTTTCTCGGGTTTTATTTTTGTTATTCCCTTTTGAATGTAACCTTGAGCTTTGTACTTATCCTTTTGATGAATAAAAATTTGAACTTTTGGTTGTTGATTTTGACTTTTTCTTCTACTTGCTCTGTCTTTATCTTTATTGATTCTCTTTATGGTTTCTCTTTGCTAGTTTATGGCCAGGATGGAACTATTATCATCTCATGACACAGAACTAATGAAGAAATGTAATGAGTACTTCACAACTAGTCATGCAGACTGAAATGAGGTTCAGATCATTGACATCTTTGGTCCAGATGCTTCTGAACGAGCTCTCGAAGCCAATTAATATCTGAAGTGCTTGCTCTACCGTGCAGTTGCCAATAATGTGGCATATTACGAGATGATTGAAGATCTCTAGGGTACCATCCAGGAACTCCAACAACAATATAAGGAGCCTACTAACCTTTTGCATCAATGGTATGAGAAAAAATATCAGCAACTGAATGCTGACAAAGGATATGATAAATTCATCGCTGCTTATGATAAGAAAGAAAGAATTCTGAAAGTTGAGGTTGAGGAGCATAGGCAAATCGCTAAACTATTGGATCAAGAAAATAATGTTTTGAGAGAAGAGATATCCCAATTGAAATCTACAGCATCTTCCTCGGGAGCCTTGGTCCCTGTCAATGATGAAGGTTTCTCGTTCTTGGAGGTAGAGAATGCCAACCTAAGAGATGAGTTGGAAAGTTTAAAAAGGGATGGACCCTCCTCGTCTACTCGGGGACGAGCAAGATCTTCTCGGGGATGAGCAAGAGCTACTTGGATTTCAATTGAAGAGAAAAGAACTCAATCAGCCTTGGAGAATCTGGCATTCGAGCTGATGGCGAAGAATCAGGCCTTAGCAGAGATGTCCAAGAAGATTCTGAACCTCGAAGAGCAACTTTCTACACAAAGCTCTGCCTTGGAAAATAAAACAAATCTGGTGAAGAATCTTCACGAGCAGCTAGAGAGGTTTACCTACCAATTCCATAAACAACCCGAAGATTTTTGGATGGCTGGTTACAATGAAGCCCTCTACCATTTCGATTATCGGATCCAGCTGTCAAACAACGAGGGGTACAAGCAAGGATGGCTAAATGCATTGGGTGTGCTGAAATTGGAGAGGGGTCACTACTTATGGGATTATTATGATCCTGGGTTGCTCGAGTTGCCAGTGCCTCCTTTTAAGCTTGACATGAGTTGGATTCCTGCTTGGTCAATCCCTCAGTGCTTGATCTAAAAGTACCTCGGTGATTACAGCCTCCATTCTAATTTTGACATATCTCGTCCAGAGAATTTACTTGATAGGCCATTAGTGATGAATGTTCGAATGCGTTGAGATATAAATTTTATAAACTCTCCTTATGCCTTAGACGATCCTCCTGCTGGAGTAGAACCTATTTCAAAGGCAAAAGGGAAAAAACCAATAGAGTAGGGTCTTTAATGTACTGATTTCTCATGTAATATGTATTTTATACTCCATGTAATTTATTCTAATTTTAATGAAGAAACTTTTAGTTTTCTCTGCAATCTTGATCGTCATTGTCTTGGAAATATTTTATAAAGCATCTATTTTATTCATTGATGAATGTGTATGTATATTTGTAAAAAGACAAAAAATGTCCTGTGTTATTTTAAATTGCCGACCAATCGGAGTTGGTGAAAATTCATTATTAATCAACCGAATTTGGTGATAATTATTTGACGACCAATCGGAGTTGGCGATATTTTGCTTCCTGACCAACTTTGAGTACCAACTTTGAGTTGGTGGTATTTTGATATGCCATTCTGTTTTATTTTTTGATTATAGTGGCTTATCATTTTTTGATTCTAAGCAATGAAACGACTTACATCCCATGATCCTTCTTAGTTTAATCAACCGAAATTGATTGTAAATTGATTCGCCAACCAACCGGAGTTGGTGGAGATTTATTCCCGACCAACCGGAGTTGGAAGAGACTTATTCCCGACCAACTGTAGTTGGAATAGATTTATTCCCGACCAACCGGAGTTGGAAGAGACTTATTGACCAATCGGAGTTGGATTTTATCTACCAACCGAATGTAATACCCCGTATTTCTGAATATTCCAAATATTCCATTTAATTAGATTGGAGAATTAAATGAGAAAATATCGTCTTGATTTAAATTACATAAGAGTAGTAATTTAAAGTGTTTTATTTAAAATTGTAATTATGGTATATATTGCATCATTTTATTTAAGTGGTAAATAGTTACTTAACGCGTATAGACCGCGTTGGGGTGAGAACGAGTAATATTTTTTTAAGTTACTCAAATGATAATTTAGAGGTCACCAAAGAGTCCGGAAGGGTCAAATTAGTCAATATAGTATACCCGGGGGTACTAGTTGAGTCCCGGGGTAATTTTGGGCTAAACTGAGACCGTTCGGGGGCATTTTAGTCTTTTAACATAAGAGGGTATGGAGACCTACGAAATTGAGAGTTTTATATCAGCCGTATGATAGATGAATTAGGGTTAGAACACCCATAACAACACCAATACCATTAGAGAGAAGAGAGGCACAACTTTCTAAAGCAAAAAGAAGATTTGGGAAGGATTCAAAGGGATTCCTACCATCAACTTGTTGGGGAAGAAGGATTGAAGGATGAAGATCATCAATCATCAACAAGAACCACGAAATCAGACCCTACTGATCATAAGGCAAGTTGTTTATTGCAAATTATAAAGTTATAATACCCATGTGTAGGGTTTTTGAATAGTTTTGTTTAAATCAATATTTTGATTGGAGAAAGATGTTATTTATGCATGTTGGGATAAGAATCGCATGTAGAATGATTTAAACTATGTAGAGAATTAATATTCAGATTAGACTTGATGATTTTCGGAATAAAAATCTGGATTTCGAATGATAATATGGGAAGAACACCATAACTAGGGTTTTAAGAAATTCTGGATTTTAATTCATTAATTCTTTAAAGTAATTGGAGTTTTGATGTATTTGACACGTTAGAAACTGTCCTAGTATATGTGGAAATATGTTAGGATCATTGGGTTAAAGTTTGGTGGACTATAATGGAGTTTGAAGATTTGTTAATGGAGGAAAAATCTTAATGAAGAAGAAGACTGCGTCTGCCCCTGTTTGATCGATCGATCGATCTTGGACTGTCGATCGATCGACTATATCGATCGATCGAACCCAGCCGTCGATCGATCGACCAACCCAGCTGTTTTCCTAAAATTTTTTGTTTAATCCTTCGTTGAGTTCTGGAATAAATGAGTATTCTAGTATTTACATTATACTTATTTGGGAGTAAGAATAAGACCAGTAGGTATATTGTTGAGGTCCAATAAGGCCATTGGGTGTAGGGCTTGGATTACGGACCGAGGAGAATAATCCGATTTAGTAGAGTATCGGGGACTTCGGAAATTGAGTTACGGGGTGAAGTAAATTCAATTTAAGTAATAGACCAGTAGGGTAAGAAATAACTACTGAAATTATATGTAAGGGGTAACTAGGACCCTTAGAGTTGCGTGAATACTCAAATAAATACGATTAATGAGATAAATCGTAAAGAGAATGTTGTACGGTAGATATATGAGATTAAAATATTACGTACGTATATGATTAATAGGTCGGGCGTGTACCTACTGAATTATGTGATCTTTTAGGTAGGGAGATTATACCTAAATTAATTATGTTAGGGTCGATGAGACATTCCGAACTAACATAAAGTTATTATGTATTTGGGGTCGATGAGAAATGCCGAACCAAACTTTGAACTGGGGTCACGATGAAAGAGTCCCGAACCAGAATATGTGTATATATATATATTTTAAAAAATAATTGGGGTCTATGGATCATTCCGAACCAATTCTTACTTGGGGTCGATGAATCATTCCGAACCAAGAGTCCTTTACGTGTATAAAAAGGGCAAAATCGTAATGACTGATATTTAGTATATATTATGTGTGAAATATATATATACTTGACGATATTTTACTTCCGTGTATTAGTAGATTGATATATAGTATGTATTTAAAGATACATACTTAAATGGTAAGTTAAGTAGTGAAACTTAATTACGAAATGCACCTTTAGATAGAGAAAATCTATTTAGTAATTCAAGTAGTGAAACTTAATTACATAAGTGGGAAAGTTAACAATTGTGAGAACTGTAGTAATTTTAGTAATGAAACTAAATGAGAAGTCTTGAGAAATAACATAGATTAAATGTTACTTGGGAATTATTTAACATACGCGAGATGTTAGTAAAACGGTTGTACTGTATGGGCGGTACTGGAACTTGGGTACAGATAAGTTCAGTTCACTACTTTGGTTTTAGTTAGCTTGAGAAGTATGGCTAGATAAACTAAGTGTAGAACGTTAGGTGTGCACAAAAGATGAGGGGAGAGTTAACTCAAGAGAGTGTACGAGAACCTAACATGTGTAATCAATAACCGCATTTTATATTGTGATAAACGCTTGCTAAATATTTTCAAAATGTTTTGAGTACTAACTCTTGCTATAAAATATTTTTAAAAACCTTTTAGGTGTCCAGCCACAGGGATGCCATGTGTGATGATTCCATTCCAGACTCGGAGCTTTAGTACTGTGGATGCTTACATGATTTGACTAGACGATATCTCTCATTCAGATCTAGCACAGGATCTCACACTCTTCTATGTATGGACTTGTTGTCCCGTATTAGTCTCAGATGTTAGATTCAGACTAGTGGTTATTCTATTGATTGTTTGGGATTTTTTTAGCCGATGGTTTATTCGGTAATACTTTTGTTCTGTTGTATATTTACTTTGTTGTTTGAATTACAGTACATGATTATTTGTACTTTGTTCCGTTTGGTTGATTTATCTATTTTAAAGAAAGATAAAATTTGGCACCCGTCTAATTTTACTTAGGGGATTAGTAATTAAAAAGTTTTCGACAGTGATGCTAAGAATGAACCATTTGAGAAAACTGTTTTAATTTAATGAAGGCCTGATCACCCGATGTTTAATTAGGCGGGGTGTCACAGATGGTATCAGAGCCAAGTTCTAGTGTCCATAGGATCTGTACGGCTTACTCGTTTTCAGCGTATCATTTTATTGATATAGAGCCCTATCTTAGGATGATTGTACTCCTCTACGTACGTAGTTTACGTTCTCCTGCTATTTGGTAGACGTAGTGTTATATATACGGGTCCGATTGGGCACGGTACGTCGAATATGGTGGTAGGACCGGCATTGGCGTTAGAAGGACTACAGGAGGGAGGAGCTCGGCATAAAGCATGGGGTGTTCGAAGATGGCAATCATAGGATAGATGACCTTGGTCGAGGTCACTCCTAGCGTGTAATGGAAGTAAATGCTGCAAGGGTTGTTGAGGCATAGCAGGCATTTTCCAAGTGTCGCAACGGCAAGAGGGATGCTAGTCTAGACCGCCCAATGCAGTGATAGTGGGAGTAGGTCTGAAGTAAATTTGATGAGAACGTGCCGTAAATGTGATAAAACGGCGATTGTGCATGTTAACCACTGGAAGTAGTATGTCCAGAGGTTTTGGCATTTAGGACTGACTAGAAATACTCAGAAGTGAAAATTTGAGTAAATTTTCAGGCAACGTGGCGGGGTTACCAGTCACTACATTCGGACCGAGGGTCCGTATATATAAAGAGAAGAACTTTACGTATAGTTTAACCGCAAAGTTCTCCAATGATAATTCGGAATCGTAGTGAATGGGAATATATGAACCCCCACGTGAAAGCCTGGTAGAGGCCAATCGTGAGAGAGAAATTATCCGTTGAAGGGAACTTGTATCGATGAGATCGGTACGAGGGAAAAGATCCCTTGAGAGAATAGACTCTCGAGTTATGATTCGCAATTTTGGTAAAACTCTTCTTGGACGACTTATGTATATGAAGGCAGTATGGTACTTCTTACAAGGTTGGGGTAAATGCTCCTAGGGGGCGAAGTTAAGAGAGTTTAAAGATTTAGTCAAGGAGTAAGACTGAATGTAATGGGGCTGGTGCAAGCTATAAGTGGAAACCCACTAGAGGATTTAATGATTAGATCCTAAGTCGAAACTGTTAAGCCCCATAGTGCGTTCCTCTTGGTCGCAGAACTAAGGGAACTAGGATGATAGTGCGCAGAATCGAGGCTACCAAGTCCGAGAGGAGGGAGACCCCAAAACGGTCAGGGTGGCCTGGAGTAAGGGGATTTTTGTAAAGATATCTAGTGTGGCTGGTAGAGCCACGCCTTCTAATTTAGCTTGAAGTTATTTGAAGAAATAATAACTCCAATAAGTTTTGCATTCCGGAGAGGACAAGCGTGTTATGTCCGGAAACCATCTAAATCACCAGAGCGATGGTTAAGGAAGTATATGAGTTTTAGCCTCGAGTGAATGGGGTATATGACGACTCCTCACCTGAAAAAGGGTCGAGTTGTCATTATTCATCAAAATGTGAGAGAATTCGGAGATTATGAACATCTCTTAGTAATTGATTTCAGTGTGTGGGAACCTAAATGATGTGAGTCAATGTTTGTCATATGACTGCTGAGCAGAGAGATCGAGCTCACTGTTGTAGTTTGTGCTAAAGACTTAGTGATAGTATAAGCGCGGTGCCACTTGACTCCGTTAGAAATATTGGAGTATGGTTGCACATATTGTCGAGGAATCGAATTTGATTATCTTGACTATGTGTTGTTCCGACATTGCTCAGTAAGAATACATGGGGAGAAGTCCCTTGTTTAAGTTCGGTTGCGAAAGTGTATACGACTGAATTTTTGCACGTCAGGAGAAGTGGCATTGTTAGATGCTAGGGCATCAGTGGAGCCGGTAGTGTTGAGGAGGAACACTGAAAGGCTTACCTCACCACGAAGGGATAAGTGGGACATTGTGGGCAAGGATTTGATTTTTGGCCTATAGGGTATTGAGAATACCCACAAGATTGTAGTCACGTCGTGTAGACTAGGTAGGAGTTGAAGAAAAGCATGATACGGGTGCGACATTTGCAATGTTTTTACAAATGTGCACGGAGAAAAGGGTGTATGGGCGCCCTAGTCAATTGGATTCCTTAGACATCCGAGATAGAGGGATGCGGAATATTTCTGTATGACGGTGGGGAAAATAGGAAACAAGTCGTATCGATGAAATGGGTTGAACGTCATGGGAGATTGACGATAATCCAAGATTATATGTGCTGAGAGATCCAGCACACCCTATGGGATGAAAGTCGGTGGGAAACCGTTCAAAGGTTATCTCTTGATATGGGAGACCTAACTGTGGTGAAGAAGAAGCGCAAGGTGCTACTTGACTGAGTGTTGTGAGTGACTTACGAGTTACTAAAATGTTGATTCTTATAAAGTAACCAACCCAAAAAGGTGCGCCAATTGCGAAGAGTGCACAGATTGTAAAGTATAATTAACCCGGAGAGAAAGGGGAATAGAGTACCACTTGAGGAAAGATGACGTAGGTGGGAAAAGATGTTGAGGAGAGACATAGTGAGATTGCCTAGAGACACACCTCTAGTTAATAGAGCGAGATGGACTCGAAATGAGCAACTGGAATATGGTAGTGAACCTGCAATTCCAATGATGGAATGAGGAGACAAACTTATAAATTATTGATGGATTATGAACATCATAATAAGCCAACATTTCGTTGGGGGTAGCGAAATGGGGTGACCGGGATGGATTAGTATGTAGTTGAAAAGGGAGAGTGTATGGTGCCGCTCTACATGATTGTGAATCAGGATGAAATACTAAAATTCCACCCTGTGAGAGAAGGTCAGGAAGGAATAGAGATAAAGTTTTATTTTGAGTACGTAGTGCTACCTACGACTCAATGTTAGTGAGAAAGAATGATGATACGCCCTTATGATAGTGAAATTTTGGAGAAGCCCACTGATCAATTCATAGGTTGAATGTATGCCTATATGAGCATATTTATAGGTAGAGTGAGTGCCTATATGAACTGTACATGAGGATTAGGTTCGTGGGTTCCGATTACGAACAATACATGTACTTTGGGTGTGGTTCGAGGAGACATTTTGAACTTTTAGTCCTTAACGCATGATATGAGGACATTCTATTGGAGTGTGACATTTTAAGGTATATGAAATGTGAAATATATGGCTCACAAATTGTCTACTCATGTGAAATGAGATATATATATACATATATTGGTGCTCGAGATGTGATCCCGAGACAAGTAATTAATAACTATTGGTGATCGAGGTGGAATTCCGAGCCAATAACCCCAAAAGTCTTATAGAAGGGGGGTGATTATAAAATAAGTGTTGGTAGTATATGTTATGTGTAAGATATATATACCTATTGATTTTTCCTACTAATGTGCGATAGTAAGTGTGCTTAATCTCTGTATTCGGGTCGATGATATTCCGGACCAATACAGGGGGGATCGATTTGGGGTCGATAATTTTCCGAACCAAATCGATGATAAATATTGGGATCGACGGAAGGTCTGAACCGACATGTGCATTACATTTACCTTGGGGTCGAGGAATTCCCGGACCAATGTAAATTATGGGATTATTGGGGCCGATGATTTTTACCGGACCAATTTTCCTTAAAAGTATATATTGTATGTGAAATATATACCTTATAATATTCTACTTATGAGTGATAGTAGACACTTAGTTGTTATATAGAGATATACATCAAATGGGTAAATTAAGTAGGGAGAAACTTAATTTCAAGAATTAACGTTGGATTGGAAAAATCGATGAGAAATTAAGTAGTGGGACTTAATTATGATATATGCGGCATGGGTAACAGGCGATAAGAAATTATAATGAAATGGTCATGTGCTTGGGACGACCGTTAGGATGTTATGATTTGATATTGGGTATTAGAGGGTGTAATTATATTTAAGGTCCTTAGCCTTAATACCAGCCTTATCCTAATTTCGAGGACGAAATTCCTTTGCAAGGGGGGAAGTATGTAATACCCCGTATTTCTGAATATTCCAAATATTCCATTTAATTAGATTGGAGAATTAAATGAGAAAGTATCGACTCGATTTAAATTACGTAAGAGTAGTAATTTAAAGAGTTTTATTTAAAATTGTAATTATGGTATATATTGCATCATTTTATTTAAGTGGTAAATAGTTACTTAACGCGTATAGACCGCGTTGGGGTGAGAACGAGTAATATTTTTTTAAGTGACTCAAATGATAATTTAGAGGTCACCAAAGAGTCCGGAAGGGTCAAATTAGTCAAAATAGTATACCCGGGGGTACTAGTTAAGTCCCGGGGTAATTTTGGGCTAAACCGAGACCGTTCGGGGGCATTTTAGTCTTTTAACATAAGAGGGTATGGAGACCTACGAAATTGAGAGTTTTATATCAGCCGTATGATAGATGAATTAGGCTTAGAACACCCATGACAACACCAATACCATTAAAGAGAAGAGAGGCACAACTTTCTAAAGAAAAAAGAAGATTTGGGAAGGATTCAAAGGGATTCCTACCATCAACTTCTTGGGGAAGAAGGATTGAAGGATGAAGATCATCAATCATCAACAAGAACCAGGAAATCAGACCCTACTGATCATAAGGCAAGTTGTTTATTGCAAATTATAAAGTTATAATACCCATGTGTAGGGTTTTTGAATAGTTTTGTTTAAATCAATATTTTGATTGGAGAAAGATGTTATTTATGCATGTTGGGATAGGAATCCTATGTAGAATGATTTAAACTAAAGAGAGAATTAATATTCAGATTAGACTTGATGATTTTCGGAATAAAAATCTGGATTTTGAATGATAATATGGGAAGAACACCATAACTAGGGTTTCAAGAAATTCTGGGTTTTAATTCATTAATTCTTTAAAGTAATTGGAGTTTTGATGTATTTGACACGTTAGAAACTGTCCTAGTATATGTGGAAATATGTTAGGATCATTGGGTTAAAGTTTGGTGGACTATAATGGAGTTTGAAGATTTGTTAATGGAGGAAAAATCTTAAGGAAGAAGAAGACTGCGTCTGCCCCTGTTCGATCGATCGATCGATCTCGGACTGTCGATCGATCGACTATATCGATCGATCGAACCCAGCCGTCGATCGATCGACGAAAGCTATTTTCCGAAAATTTTGTGTTTAATCCTTAGTTGAGTTCGGGAATGAATGAGTATTCTAGGATTTACATTATACTTATTTGGGATTAAGAATAAGACCAGTAGGTATATTGTTGAGGTCCAATAAGGCCATTGGGTGTAGGGCTTGGATTACGGACCGAGGAGAATAATCCGATTTAGTAGAGTTTCGGGGACTTTGGAAATTGAGTTACGGGGCGAAGTAAATTCAATTTAAGTAATAGACCAGTAGGGTAAGAAATAACTACTGAAATTATATGTAAGGGGTAACTAGGACCCTTAGAGTTGTGTGAATACTCAAATAAATACGATTAATGAGATAAATCGTAAGCGAATGTTGTACGGTAGATATATGAGATTAAAATATTACGTACGTATATGATTAATAGGTCAGGCGTGTACCTACTGAATTATGTGATCTTTTAGGTAGGGAGATTATACCTAAATTAATTATGTTAGGGTCGATGAGACATTCCGAACTAACATAAAGTTATTATGTATTTGGGGTCGATGAGAAATGCCGAACCAAACTTTGAACTGGGGTCGCGATGAGAGAGTCCCGAACCAGAATATGTGTATATATATATATTTTTAAAAATAATTGGGGTCGATGGATCATTCCGAACCAATTCTTACTTGGGGTCGATGAATCATTCCAAACCAAGAGTCCTTTACGTGTATAAAAAGGGCAAAATAGTAATGACTGATATTTAGTATATATTGTGTGTGAAATATATATATACTTGACGATATTTTACTTCCGTGTATTAGTGGATTGATATATAGTATGTATTTAAAGATACATACTGAAATGGTAAGTTAAGTAGTGAAACTTAATTACGAAATGCACCTTTAGATAGAGAAAATCTATATAGTAATTCAAGTAGTGAAACTTAATTACATAAGTGGGAAAGTTAACAATTGTGAGAACTGTTGTAATTTTAGTAGTGAAACTATATGAGAAGTCTTGAGAAATAACATAGATTAAATGTTACTTGGGAATTATTTAACATACGCGAGATGTTAGTAAAACGGTTGTACTGTATGGGCGGTACTGGAACTTGGGTACAGATAAGTTCAGTTCACTGCTTTGGTTTTAGTTAGCTTGAGAAGTATGGCTAGATAAACTAATTGTAGAACGTTAGGTGTGCACAAAAGATGAGGGGCGAGTTAACTCAAGAGAGTGTACGAGAACTTAACATGTGTAATCAATAACCGCATTTTATATTGTGATAAACGCTTGCTAAATATTTTCAAAATGTTTTGAGTACTAACTCTTACTATAAAATATTTTTAAAAACCTTTTAGGTGTCCAGCCACAGGGACGCCATGTGTGATGATTCAATTCCAGACTCGGAGCTGTAGTACTGTGGATGCTTACAGGATTTGACTAGACGATATCTCTCATTCAGATCTAGCACAGGATCTCGCACTCTTCTATGTATGGACTTGTTGTCCGGTATTAGTCTCAGATGTTAGATTCAGACTAGTGGTTATTCTATTGATTGTTTGGGATTTTTTTAGCCGATGGTTTATTCGGTAATACTTTTGTTCTGTTGTACTTTTACTTTGTTGTTTGAATTACAATACATGATTGTTTGTACTTTGTTCCGTTTTGTTGATTTATCTGTTTTAAAGAAAGATAAAATTTGGCACCGGACTAATTTTACTTAGGGGATTAGTAATTAAAAAGTTTTCGACAGTGATGCTAAGAATGAACCATTTGAGAAACCTGTTTTAATTTAATGAAGGCCTGATCACCCGATTTTTAATTAGGCGGGGTGTCACACCGAAGTTGGATTTTATCGACCAATCGTAGTTGGATTTTATCTACCAACCATAGTTGGATTTTATCTACCAACCGGAGTTGGATTTTATCGACCAACCGGAGTTGGATTTTATCGACCAACCGGAGTTGGATTTTATTGACCACCCGTAGTAGGATTTTATCTACCAATCGGAGTTAGATTTTATCGGCCAACCGTAGTTGGATTTTATCTACCAACCGAAGTTGGATTTTATCTACCAACCGGAATTGGATTTTGTTGTCGACCAACCGTAGTTGGAAGAGATTTATTTCCCGACCAACCGTAGTTGGAGGAGATTGATTCTGAACTTGATGCATAGTGTGTAGCAGTAATAATTCGAAAAAATTTCAACAAAAAGAGAGAACCGGGTAAAACACTCAAAACTTTATTCATACTGAAGAAAACTTCATTTACATAGGAATCCCCAACTACTGATAATATTTGAGTAGATGCTCTGAACTCCATGCGTTCTTAAACTCTTCTCCCTCCAAGGTTTCAATTCGGTATGTTCCGGGTCAAACAACCTCTGTTACTCTGTAGGGTCCATCCCAGTTAGCTTCCAGTTTATTGTGCTTTTGAATTACTTTCTTTAGCACATAATCGCCTTCCTTAAATCGCCCTTCTTTACCCTCTTATTGTAAAATATAGTTGTTTGTTGTTGGTATGCAGCATTCCTGATTATTGCTTCTTCTTTAACTTTCTCGAGCATATCTAGATCTAATCGCCTCATCAAGTCACTGATAGGAGAGTTAAAATTTAGCACCCTGTGTGTGGGGAGGCCCAACTCGGCAGGTATAACAGCTTCCCTTCCGAATGCCAGTATGTAGGGAGATTCTCCTGTTGCTGCTCGCGGTGTAGTACGATAAGCCCACAACACAGAGTGTAGCTCGTTGATCCAATTTTCCTTCGCATCATCCAGTATTTTCTTTAAACCGTTCAGTAGAGTTCTATTCGTCACCTCAGTTTTCCCATTGCTCTGGGGATGGCCTGGTGAAGAATGGGTCTTCAATATGTTTGACTGATGACAATATGCGGCGAATTCCTCGTTATCGAATTGAGTTCCATGATCTATGATGAATGCATGGGGAAGACAATATCTACAAATGATATTCTTCCTAATAAATTGATACACCTTGTCATACATCATATCAATAAGAGGCTCAGCTTCTACCCATTTAGTAAAATAATCCACAGCGACCACGAGGTATTTAAATCTTCCTTGGGTCGTTGGAAGCGGCCCGACCAAGTCTATTCCCCACATGGCGAATGGCCAAGGAGACGTGATGGGTGTTAGCAATTCTTGGGGAGTTCTTCGGATAGAGGAGAAACGTTGACATTTATCACATTTCTTGGTATAATCTATACAATCATCTCTCATCATCGGCCAATAATACCCTTGCTTTGTCATTATTTGCAAGAGTGTCTGTCCTACTACATGGGCTCCACAAGACCCTTCATGGACCTCTTCAATCAAATTTTTCACCTTGGAGGGGTGGACACATCTTTGCAGTCCTGCTATAATTCCTCATCTATATAAAATGCCATTAGTCAATACATAACGAGTAGCTTTAAACTTTAATTTCTTGGCAGCGAGTTTATCAGTTAGTAATGCCCCCTCCTCGATATAGGCCCTGATGGGATCCATCCAAGATGGTCCTAAATCAAGGTAAATGAAGTTCATCATCATATATTTGTCAATGCTCCTACTATCCAAGATTTCTATTGGAACTGTTCTTCGTAGCTCGGTGCGTGTGGCTGAAGCTAACCGAGCTAATGCATCTGTTCTTGCATTCTCCAATCATGGTATTCTAATTAATTGCATTGCGTTAAAACTCGATACAATCTACATTACTTTTGTATGATACTTAATCATTAATTCTCCTTTTGTTGTGTATACCCCTGCATTTAATTTACGATCAACTGTGAGTCACTGAATACAATCACCGGCTCTACCCCATGGTTTTTGCTAAACTAAGACTTGCAATCATAGCTTCATATTCAACCTCATTATTAGAAGCTTTGAATTGAAAGCGTAGAGCATACTCCACATCGATCTCATTCGGGCTGCTTAAAATAATCCCTGACCCACAACCTGTAGTATAAGATAAGCCATCCACATATAGATTCCATATAGGTACTTTATCATCAAATTTTTGGTCGGATAAAGTTCCTCGGTGGAATATTGGTTGATTCTTTATATCCTCCACTAGCACTTCTTGCTGCTCGTCGGCCATCTTTTCTTTCTCGTCAATCGACTTAAGTTGGTCGGGGTTTAAATTTGATGATCCTGTGACATCCACAGGCTGGTCGGTATTCAAATTTTTCTCTTCGGGGGTGTCAGGATAAGTGAATTCTACGATAAAATTTGCCACTGCCTTCCCTTTAAGCGACGATCTCGGTTCGTAAACTATGTCATATTCACCAAGTTCTACTGCCCAGTACATCAATCTCCCTGATTTTTCTGGTTTATGAAGAGCTTGCCTTAAGGACATATCAGTATACACAACTATGGTATGATATTGGAAGTACGACCTCATTCTCCTGCTTACTTCGATCAATGCTAGTGCCAACTTTTCCAGTCTTGGATATCTGATCTCTACTCCTCGGAAGGCTTTACTGGTGTAATAAATTAGTTTTTGCACTCCATCCTCCATTCTTATTAATGCCGAGCTAACTGCATTCTCCAAAACTGCCAGATACAAGTACAATTTTTCTCCCATCACCGGTCTTGATAACAATGGAGGTGCTCCCAAGTATTTCTTCAATTCTTGAAAAGCCTCATCGCATTCATCATTCCATTCAAACATTTTTAAAGAATAGGAGACATCTATCAGTTGCTCGTGACATAAATCTATTAAGTGCTGCAACTCGCCCTGTGAGACTTTTCACTTCCTTCTTCGTCGTTGGAGATCGTAATCCCAATAGAGCCTTGATCTTTTCAGGGTTCGCCTCAATGCCTCGTTGGCTGATAATATACCCGAGAAACATGCCTTCTCGTACTCCGAATATGCACTTGGTAAGGTTCAACTTCATTTGATATTTATCTAGTTGATCAAAGGTCTGGCCTAAGTCAATTAGATGATCATCAGCTTTCTTGCTCTTCGTCAACATATCATCAACATAAACTTCCATATTGTAACTGATTTTCTCTGCAAACACCTTATTCATCAGCCGCTGATATGTTGCACCTGCATTTTTCAATGCAAAAGGCATAACATTATAACAATAAGTTCCTCTTGGGATAATACAAGAGGTACTCTCCCTGTCTTCGGGTTTCATTTTAATCTGGTTATAACCAGAATAAGTATCCATGAAACTTAATAGTTCATGCGTCGAGGTAGCATCCACCAGTTGATCAATTCGGGGCAGAGGAAAATGGTCCTTTGGGCATGCCTTGTTGAGGTCCGTGAAGTCTACACACATCCTCCACTTGTTATTCTTTTTCTTCACCATCACCACATTAGCCAACCAGTCTGGATATTTAATGTATTCAATAAAACTGGCTTTCTGAAGCTTCTCGACCTCTTCTTGTATAGCTTGGTTCTTTTCAGGGCAGAACACTCTTCGTCGCTGCTTCACTGGCGTGATTTCCTTGCTCACATTGAGCTCGTGACACAAAAAATTTGGGTCTATCCCGGGCATATCTTCGTGACTCCATGCAAAAGTTTGTTTTCTTCTTTTTAGGAAGGCTATCAATTCCTTTTTTAGTGAGGCATCCAACGATGAACCAATTTGAGTTGTTCGTTCCGGGTGTTCATCGTCCAGAATGACATTTTCAGTTGCTTCCATCACCTGGCCTTTTACGAGCTGCGAATCGTCTCTAAGATCTAGTGTTTCAATCTCTGCACCTTCATCCACTTGATAGGTAGTAGTCTTTTTCCTAAATTCCTCAAGTTCTTCTTGCTCGGCAGATGAATAGTAGATGGTACTGCTTCAAACTTTTTGGTCAGCTACTTTTTGGTCACCCTTCACAATTCCTACTCCAAAATTGGTTGGAAATTTTAGGCATTGATGCACAGTAGATGGTACTGCTTCAAACTTTTTCCAACCTACCCTTCCCATGATGATATTGTAAGCTGATTGGACATTCTTATCCATCACAAAAAATAACACTCTTTCTATTCGGAAAGCAGGCCATGTACCGATGAACATATCCAATTTGATCGTCCCAAGTGGAAAAACTTTCTCGCCAGTAAAACCAATTAGGGGTCTATGGTAAGGCTCTAACTGAGACAACTTTAGATTTAAGCTGTCAAAGCATGAGTAGAACATGATATCTGTCGAGCTGCCATTATCCACCAGTACTCTTGATATCATTACATACTTCATCCTCATTTTGATCGCCAATGGATCATCATGAGGATATAGCACACCTACGAGGTCATTCTTAGAGAAACCGATGACCGTTTATCTTTGTTCACTTTCCTCGGGCGATCATCTTCAGCTAGATTTATATGTTGAATGTATGAACAAGCTTGAGCCTCATTGAGGTAAGCTTTCCTCTCTGCAGTAAGGTCTCCACCTCCTGCATCTCCACCTGTAATAATATTATAATCAAATGATCCAAAACGAATAGGAAATACCTCACGCTCTGGCTGTCTTGGTCTTTTGGGGAGATCGGGGTCATTTTCTGGGTCATCTTCATGATCTCTTTTCTTGTCTTGTTTTTTTTGAAGAGGGGATTTAGACCTCTGTCTTTCTCATTCTCTAGTTCGACCACTATTTTGACGATCAACATATTTGGTCAATTTTCCTCGTCTAATGAGTGCTTCAATTTCGTTCTGGAGAGCTATGCAGTTTTTGGTCGTGTGACCATGATCCTTATGGAAATCGCAATATTTGGACTTATTCCTCTTGTCAGGTTTTGTCTTCATCTTTTCAGGCCAGTTTAGCTCTTCGCTGTTCTTGATCTCTTCCAGAATGTGGTTTATATCTACTTTTAAAGGATTATAATTTCCAAATTTCTTCTATTGTTCCAATGCTTGCTTTGCTTTTGATTGCTTGTTACCACCATTATTCTTCTGCTCCTTCTTCTCAACCTTATCAGCCTCAACTTTGGTCTCCTTAGTGTACATGTTCTTCTTCGCAGCCATAGCTTCCTCGGCATTCATGATTTAAGCTGCTTTTTCCATTAGTTCTGACATGATCCTGGGCGGATCTTTGGCCAAAGTATAGTACAATTTATTGGGCAACAGTCCACTCATCAAAGCTATAATCGCAGTTTTCTCTTCATAGTCAATTACTTCCAGTTTCTCGTTATTGAAATGAGTAATGTAATCCCTGGTGCTTTCACCTGCCTTTTTTCTAACACTTAACAAGTGTGCTACTCATTTAACAGGTTTTGCTCCAAAGAAGAAATTTCCAATAAAGAACTCGGCCAGTTCAAAGAAAGTCGCAATCTTCCCCCGAGGAAGATTGTTGTACCATATTTGAGCAGATCCAGTAAGAGTACCTAAAAATGCCCTGCATCTCATCTTATCAGGAACTGCATAGATATCAGCAGCAGCTTGGTATTGTTCTATGTGGAGAACATGATCAGTCTTCCCATCGTACTTTGGTATTACTACTGGGGCTTTGAATTTTTACAGTATGGTAAAGTCCACAAGCTCTTGTACGAATGTTGTTCCTCGGATAAAGTCTTTTGTAGAGGATTCTTGGTTTTGGCTATCTCCCCTAATCTATCCTCTAGACTTTGGATTGAGCCCTTCCATGCATCATTTCTTTCTTCGATCCTATTAGTTCGAGAAACTGATCGTGTTGAATTTGCCTCTTGGGATCATTCACGACTAGCAGCTAGTCGTGATTGGGCAGATCCTTCCTTTACATCAGATGGTCGTTGAGAGTTCCTCGGCACAATCCTAGGGGAAATTCTATTCCTCCTAGGACCCAAATGATCAAAAGGAGAGACTCTACTCAGCCTTTCAAGAGCACTTGTCCTTTCTGGAGACAAAGTGATGTTTTATTGAGTATCTATAGCTCGCACCGAGGAAGTCCGTCCAGGCTGATAAGAAGGATCGTTAGATCTCTCAGTGCGATATGACTCGGTGCGTCTGGATCGAGATTCCTCTGAGAATAATGTTCGCCTAGTTCGTGAAGAAGGTAATCGGATATTTCTTTGAATGCTTCGCTGTCCTGACTGGGTCGGCGCTCCACCTTAGATAGTTTGCATGAGTTATCGCATGGTTTCTTGCATGGTTGTCTGGCCCTGGGCCAAATTAGCCATTATTCCAACCAGATCTTGGACATTTGGAGGAGTAGATGGATTTAAAGGAGTCCCAGCATTTTGATTGTTGGATTCTAGATGATCAGCCATTGATGACAAATGGTTTTGGTGAAAAACGATAATTACAGTCGTTTCCCACAGACGGCGCCAATCTGTTGATGTAAAAAATTAGACTATCTCTAATTATTCAATCACAGATAAAAATAAATAAGACAAAAGAATTTTACAGTGGTTCAGCCCTGAAAGAATGTCCTACGTCCACTTTTTTTATTATTGCTGACTGTTTGGAATTCTCGATAACAGGTTTTTACCAAGAATTCTGAGTCCCCTCTACAATGAGGAGATTACAATGTATTTATAGCCATGAGGTTGTACACATGAAAGAATAATACATAGTTGTCCAGTAGGAATGTACATCTGTACGATAATAACTGTGCATTTAATGCGTAGTTATCTTTCGGTTTTCCTTGATACGTACGCCATAAGTATTTAAGTTGCTCGAACTGACTTAATAGCTCAGACCGACTTAGTAGCTCGACACGCTTGAACTGCTCGGGCCTATGATTTACTCGTGGCTTCTTAGTTGTTTGGTGATCTTGAGTTATTTGGAGTATAGTAGTTCCTCGGGAGCTTGAGTATCTCGGTACAATGAAGTTCCTTGGTCAATTCTTGCTGCTCCGAACCCTTTAGTTGGTCGGGGAGACTAAGCTCCTCGGAGTCAGTGTTTTGTTCAAAAAGTGTTTGCGGATGCCATGTAGATTGACACGTGTATCCACATAATTGGTGCACGTTAGTAGACTAAATTTGGTATCAACAATATATATATATATATATATATATATGGTTCGGAACTCTTTCATCAGGACCCCAAATCATTATTTCCATATATTAGTTCAGAATCCTACCTCGACCCTAATATAGGCATATATACTTTAGGTATTCTCTGTACCTAAGTATCTATATAATTCAGTAGGTATATACACAACCTAATAATGATTCATACTTGTAAGTAGTATATTTCTCTCAAATACTCACCATACATTTTACTTTACGATTTATCTCACTATCGTATTAATTTGAGTATTCACACAACTCTAAGGGTCCTAGTTACCCCTTGTTATATCAATTCAGTACTTACCCTTGTTAACCTACTAACCCTAAAAATATCAGCCCACTCATACTTTTTCGTAATTATATTCTTATCATCTCGAATTAGAATATGTCACAATCAAGCCTATGAATCTCCACTTTAATTCTCTCACAAAATTAAAGTTCAACACTTATTCATAGACCTACTGCCATATCATTATTACAGAAATATATTTCATCAAGGCCCCAAACACTTTCCCGATAGAATTTTAGGCATTTGAGGCTTAAAAAGAAAAAATCTAACATTTTCTGGCAGCCCAAACGAATCATAAATTTTCTAACAGATTAAATACCCTCTAGTAAAATTTTCATTTCTCCCTCTACAGAACTCTGATTGACCTGATTCCATGTTAATTGGAAAGATAAGAGATATACCTTTCCATAAATCTATAAATTATAATCTAATTCGAAGTACAATTAAAAGCTTACACGTTTAAAGTCACATCAAAATTCTAGCAGATTACTATGCTGGCAGATCAAACACCCTATAGTAAAATGTCGATTACTCACTCTACAAAACTCCGGTTGACCTGGTTCTAAGTTCATTGGATAGATCAGAGATAGGCCTTTCTAGGAATATATTTCACACTCTAATTCTAAGTATAATTCAAATGGCATATGTCTAAAGTTACGTTAAAATTTTTGGCAGATTCATCAATTAAACCCTAAGTCATTCAAGATTCATGTTCTTCAACCAAGAACTCATAAATATTCCATGTTAATCATCAAATATATTCAAATTTCATTTTATCTTTACATAGGGATTAATTCTTTATGAAATCCTTCCCAAACATGTGATCAATTCATACATTTAATTTAAGGTTTTTCAATACAATCAACCAATTCTTAAAACTCCATACACATTAGTATTATAACTTGAATTTTATTTGTAATAAACACTTGCCTTGAATTGGTAAATATGATTCTTGATTGAGGGTTGATTGTTTCTTCTCCAATCTCCCCTTCCAATTTGGCTTGATGTGCAAGAACTCTTCACCACCTTTAGAATTTCTCCTTAAGCTTTGAGAATTAGCTCTCCCTTCTCTCTAATGGTCTCTCTAGTAGTGTTTATTTTTTGAACCCTAATCCAAAATCTCCACATATCAGATCTAAGGCTCTGAATTTCGTAGGTCACTCAACCCAATTTATAAAAATGACCGAAACACCCTCGATAAGTGTTGATTTGGTCCAAAATTGACCCGGGACTCAAACTATACCCCCGGGTACACTATTTCAACTATTTCGACCCATCTGGAACCATTTGTCACCTATAAATTATCATATGAGACAACTAAACATATTTCTGATTTCTCATCACAAAATAGTCTACACGCACGACTCCTAGTGAGATAAACTAAAAATATGCGCATATCACTCGCTATGCCGTATCACCATAATTATCAATTATTTACTATTTTCACTTAGTAAATATTATCATGTAATATTAATCCATATTTAAATCCCGATCAATATCCAATTAAACACATTTACCATTTAATCATTATAATTTACTTCACTCACGTAATTTAATTAAAGAGTATTTTTCTCAATTAATTCCTCAAAATAATTAAATAAAAATACACAGGAATTTGGGGTAATACAAAATCTGTCAGAATCAATCAATCCATTCAAGCGCCCACCCATGTTGTTTGAACGACTCTTGATGTCATTTGAACGAGACACCAGGTCGTTCGAACAACCCCGGTGTTCTCTCTCCTCTTTCGTTGCCCAGAGAAACCAATCCTCCATTAAAGCTTTAACACCTCCAATTCTGTACAGATTTTACCCCCAAAACCTTATGAGATTAATCCTAAATCCACCCATTTGATTTTGTCAATCAAACTATATCATCTACACAAATTGGGGAACTAAAATTCACATATTCTTACCATCTATACAATTTTTTTTAATCACAATCATGAAATCCCCAAATTCAAACATAGAACTAACCCTAACATATTATTCAATCCAAACCTTCTTTAATATGAATAGGAAAATTTAATTAATCAAATGCAAGTTAAACCACTTGCCTTAGGGTTTGTAGAATCAGATTCTTTGATGAAGATGATCCCAAAATCTCCTATAGTTTCTCCCTTCTTTGGCTCTCCTTAATTTGGCCTTCTCAAAATGAATTAAAGATCCCTCACCCTTTCATAATTGGGGTTATTAACGCTAATCTCATTTTTGGGCTTATGGGCCTTCTAAAAAGGGCTCAAACACTTATTCGGGAGCCCTCCAAACTCATATTATACCTATGGCCACTCATTTGGGAGCCCTCCAAACTCATATTATACCTATGGGTCATAAATGTGTCTATAAAGGTCCCGGAACCCAGCTCTACACCTCCAAACTCAATAATCTATATTCAATAATCTGAAAATTTGCTAAGCACAAGAGATCGCAAGGGTGGTACAATAACAGTCTCGCTATCCTTGTTCAGAAACAACTTGGGGGGGGGGGGGGGGGAATATTTAAAGTTTCATCCGAGCCCTAGGTGTGCAAGAATTAATTTATTTAATTTAAGATCGAATAATACAGTTGATGCAAAATTAATAATCCCCTTAGTCACTCGCATGTGCTTAACACCTCACCCCTCATCTAAGTGTGATATTATTCGCATCCAAATACGTCCCAAGTAATAATTATGATATCATGTCAAATTTATAATAATGGATTTATCGATAATTAAATATTTAAGTGTAACAGCTACATTTAATTGCCAACACCCATCTATCTCAGTCTCATAAGTTTCACATATTAGGCATACACATCTATTATGCATTATAGGGTCAAAATTATAGATATTATCCATATTCTTAGACAATCAAATTCATCGCATTACATTTCGAATAATTATTTATATATGTCATTTCATATATTTGACATGCCAAAGAATATACCATTGGTGTCTAGTTCGTACTCTATCGGTAAGTCCGAGGAATCTCTTATCCTAATCGGACAACATAAAACACACACAAGTGGGGGGTAGTCCCTACGTAGGATACCGGTTCACGACCCATACCCAGCAGTGACACAGGCTGGGTCAGAGTCAAAACCCGGTTCCACTCACTCACTTGGACTCATAAAAATACTTATAACCGAATCCATAGGCCACTTGTAGCACTAGCCCTAAATACCCAAGTCTATATCCTGACTTGTAATTTAATTAATCTCTCATTAATTATTTTGTTATTAAAGTAATGTCAACAAACTACAATAACCAGACTCACCCATTCGGTCTGTAACTTCATCTCTTAGAATTTATTACACAAAGTCCCAGAATAAATTTTAACACTCATCATTGATTTTATTATTCGATAATTTATTATATATCTCTATAATAAATTAAATCGGTTACCCCGTGCCTAACTTCCGTAGTACTCTGCCTAAAAATATATGAGTCACAATCCTGACTCTTAATTCCATAAGTATTAACTTATATTCATATTTTTATTCAAGATATTAAGCACATCTCAATACATCATGTATCCTAATTTCATCTGAAATTTTCATTCGAATCCGTTCATATATTTTTGAATGTTGGTCATCCTAAACACTCTAAATGCGTACCCCGAATTCATTCCCATCCAATCTAAGGTAGAACTAATGTTCCTTCATATTTATTGGAGTTTTACACTCATGTACGGACATCCCTAAGTGATCCATATTTGATTTCTCGCAAAGGATTTCAGTTCCAGACACCCTTCCGTAATAAATTCATAAGTAATTAAAAAAATCAGAAAAATACGAAATTAACGGCCACGCGTTGGTAACGCAAAGTTATATCTCCATGTCTAAAGACAAGTTCGTTTGAACGAGATACTAATATTATTTTAACGACATCCCTTGATCGATCGATCCTGGGCAGATTCATCTTCAAATACATTTTTCTCCTCTTTTTCCATAACCAAAACCTCCATAAAACTCATCCAAACACCAAACCAATTTAATCAGAGTTCATATAGTAATATTTATACATTTTCTAACATAATAATACTCTTAAATTATCATGAAATTCATATTAAACAGGATTAAACTCTCACTTTATTCCTGTAAACCCTAAGTTTACCTTTCTTACAAATTCATCTTCAAGAACCCAGATCCATATAATTCCTTTTAAATCCCATATCTCAAAGTTCATTTTATATTAACACTAAGTTGACTCCATAAATTATATCCCAACAAAGCATGAATCAAATCCCAATATTCATCCCAAAAATAATGTTTTTCATGCAATATAAACCCTACACTATCATAGGTAATATAAGTACTAAAAAATTGCAAGTTTAAACACTTACCTTAGGGTTGAGTGGTCTGATTGCTAGATGATGGATGTGTATTCTCCTTACTCTGATCTTGATTCCAACAACGACGGTGGTGAAAAATGGTGTAGGTTGGATTAAGAACCCTTCTCTTACCCTCTCTTATGACGCCTCTTCTTTTCCAATTATTGTAACCCTAGCCTCCCAACCCATGTGGCTGACATATATCTCTAAAATTCGGAGTTTTGCCAACCCTAAACGACCGAAACACTCTAACCTAGTGTCGGATTGGTCTAAAAATGCCTGGGGACATTAAATGTGATTTTAAAATCGCCATCCGAGTCACTCTACATAAATTTTTTATCCCAACCTTAATATAGCCTACGAACGACTACTGGTTGAGATATAACATAGTTCTGTCGATCTTATTCACTAAGACGTATAATAATCATCACTTGTTATTTGCTACAAACTTCGTAAATTTATTACATAAATATTAATCATAATCTCTCTCTCTCTCTCTCTCGATCAATAGTTATTAACACCCAATATTTTATTTAATTAAATTGCTTTACACGTTTAATTAAAAATACCCGAATTAATTAAATTATAAATACTAAAAAATATGGGATGTTACAACAAGACCAATGAGAAAACTTGTTTTAAAATAGAATATTTGTTGGTTATTGTCAATTGAAGATTGCATGAGAAAATAATTCCGTAGAGGTCCAAATTTTGACTTAGAGATTTGCAGTGCATATAAAATATAATCGCATCTCAATAATTTGATTGCCAAAACCATTGAGAAAACTTGTTTTAAAATAGAATATTTGTTAGTTATTTTTAATTGAACATTACATGAGAAAATAATTCAGCAGGGGGCATAAAATTTGACTTGTAGGTTTGCAACATATATAAAATATTACATTTAATTTCTAATTGTCTCGTGTAATTTACATTATCATGTATTACTTAAAATTATCGAATGAACCATACTCTATCATGGATATACCCAGCGCTAAGATATTATGTCCAACCCTTTTCACTTACGTACTCCAGTCTTCACATAGTAGACCGAATCAACCATTTTTTT
The DNA here is from genome assembly GCA_949130495.1 of Sambucus nigra. Classification (NCBI taxonomy): domain Eukaryota; kingdom Viridiplantae; phylum Streptophyta; class Magnoliopsida; order Dipsacales; family Adoxaceae; genus Sambucus; species Sambucus nigra. Next base: position 736,866,553 of record OX422210.1, on the reverse strand, counting down.
AAAACGGATCAAACTATCCCATAACTTTAATGGCATTATGTTTTGTATGGAATATTGGTCATGTGAATGGTACATTCATACAAAAATAACCTCTTGTGCCACGCACAAGAATAATTTTCCGTCCTAAAATTTAACATGTTAGGGTTTCGGGGTATAGCTATTCATTTTTAAATGTTTAAGATGTTAAATTTGGCAAATCAAAATAAGGGTGTTGAATTGAAAATGGGTGTGAAATTAAAGGGATCAAAGTGTAATTAATTCTATTATTTATAACCGTGGTTAACACTACTTTAAAAATTATGCTTGTTTAATGTATAATAAAGAAATAAATAATTTGGATATAGATGGTTGAATTTTTTCCTCATAACATATTTGAAATATTGTTTATGCAAAAGATAAAAATAAACTATTAGGTTAGAGACCCTATTTTTCAGTGGTATGTTTGAAATTTTGTAAATTGGCCTTATATAATCATTGTGTCAAGCATCATTCATTTTTTGATGTTAAAGGGTTACCAAAATTGTGTAACATTACAATATAA